>RXOD01003932.1:0-36288 GCA_005223375.1 Amoebophrya sp. AT5.2 | reverse complement strand
GGAAGCGGTGGGAATGACGTTCCGCCGCCGCCGCCGCCGCCAGAGGACGAAGGGTCGCTGTATCACGACAACAAGCGTGCAGATATCTACAAAGCCCTGCGAGGATTCGCCAAGAAAGTCGCGAGAGGCTAGACTAGAGGGTGATCTACATCACGTACAACAATGTCGTTCGCAGCGGAAAAGATTAGTTTCGGCGAGCACTGGCGTTGGACGATAGATAGTTAGAGATCATGATGCGCACTTTTTTTTTTCTTGTTCTTTTACTTTCTCGCTAACTGAGTTTCTCTTTCGATTTCACTTTCCTTTACTAGATTCTTGCCGAAATAGGAATAGCTACAGCACCATCACCTTGTTCCGAAATTAAATCGCATTTTTCATTGATACTTCATATTTTCTACTTGGTACATCCATGATGAATGCAATGTGTGTACTGCTGTTTCCGTGTTGTTTCATGTTCGTCGTTTTTTCATATTCCATTTCAACAAGTCGCAATCTGGTTTTTCCATCTGCTATATTCATCAAATCTCACACTCACATTTTCACGTTTTGCTTTTGCATCAAGAAAAATCCACTAAGTTATTTCTAGTAGAATCAATCACAATCGGCCGCAGCCGAGCTCTCTGCGATCATTCGATGAGAGACTGAGACGCTCGCTAGTTTCGACTTCAACGAGGAGCAGGAGACCGAGCAGAAGGGACCATCATATGCATTGTATCCCAATGTGATGTAAGCCCCAGCAAAAGTCCTTGCCCTTCATCGCAAGTTTAAGATAGTACTTATGGGTATTCCTCGAAGCAGCTGGAAAGATCTCTGCCAGTAGCGCTAGCACTTGCACTTCAATAGAAACTCTAGCACTAGCTGCACTACGACTACATTTGGTGATTGTTCCAATCTACATCTACAAGACAACCCAGTACCTCAAGCAGCTTTCGTGGTAAAACCCTGTCCCTTGAATTACCCCTCAAGTTCAGTTAAGCTACGACTTGCTTATAATTTGGCTGTCACCGTGATGCGTACGATTTTTGTACCAAGAATGCCAAGAGCCAGCAAAAGGACAAAAAGGTAAGGAGATGGAGATCTTCTAAACCCGAAGCCCGGTTTACGGCAGAATGTGAATCAATGCATGATAGCCTCTGTCGTCGATTCATGGAACAACTAATTTCGACCCTGCACCCCCCGGAGTCAACAATCAGCAAGTCGGCGGCCGGCATCCCCTGCCAACATGAACACAGGCGCTTGAGGCAATAAATTTTTTTCAGAAAGACAAAGAAGAACGCAAACAAAAATATTCCTGTACGTTATTTGGTTACGTCGGAGTGGTAGCGGCACGCACCGGCCAGTCCACGACAGGCTGACGCGGGCGCACAGTTTTTCGCCTGTTCTCCCTGAAATGAGTTGGGTGCGCGGATTTGCCGAGAAATGCTGTTAGTTGAGTGGATGCCATATTTTGCCAGCGGTGCAACTGCGTTCCCTTTTACAGGAGGACAACTTGGCGGGACAAAATTTTCTTTGACACCCGAGCGGCAGCAAACGGAAGAAGGTCGAATACAATCAGATTCATAGGGCTCAAATTCAAGAAATCACGCAACAAGATGCCGTCCGGTCCTGTTCGTTACAAGCCGCCGCTCCCGGTTCGGTTCAAGGTGAACAAGGGTCGGTTGCTGTTTAAGAAAGACCCCGAGATCGTGCTCGGCAAGTCTTTGGTCGCCGCCGCGCCGCAGTGTGTGACCGCGCACCACCTAGAGACCGGGCGGCGGATGCTGCGCAAGGCCCTGGGCAAGGACAAGCCGTTCTTGATGAATGTGCACGCGACGTTCGCGCGGACGAAGAAGTCGCAGGGGGTCAAGATGGGCAAGGGGCAGGGGGCGATTTCCTACTTCGTGGCCCGCGTGAACGCCGGGAAGCCCATGATCACGATCCCCAGCCTCTCGAACTTTCCGGGCGTGCCGTCGAACCTGTACACCCTCAAATGCATCGGCGACTTCATGCCCATGACCTGCAGGCTGCGCGAGCAGTACAACCACTTTCCGGAGCTGCGGGAGAGCCAGCGGGCGGAAACGGTCCGACTGCTGAAGGTCGGTCATGACGAGCGCGAAGGGGGTGCTGGCGCTGGTGCGGGGGTTGCGCCGGGGAGCAGGATCCACAAGTACGAATTTGCGCAGATCGGTCCTGCTCTAAAAGATGGAGCCGCGGGGGCAGACGCCGAAGCGCCGCGCTCTCCCGGGGGGGCGGTCGTAGAGAAACGCGCAAACCGCGCGGATGCAGATACGGCTTCCGGCAGGAAAGACGGAGTTGTCCAGAGGATTTCCGGATTGGCCAAGAAGACGAACGTGGGACGAGTCGAACTGCAGCGACGGCGCGGACAAAGTGAGGCCGTAATGGCGAGGTAC
This sequence comes from Amoebophrya sp. AT5.2, assembly GCA_005223375.1. NCBI lineage: Eukaryota > Dinophyceae > Syndiniales > Amoebophryaceae > Amoebophrya > Amoebophrya sp. AT5.2. Next base: position 33,898 of record RXOD01003932.1, on the reverse strand, counting down.
GGCGCCACGACGCGCGGCGAGTGCACCGCAGTGGCCAGGCAAGCGCTAAGCAGCACTGCTGCGCGATTAGCTGGGACGAGAGGTTTTTCATCTTGCTCGGGGGCGAGGATCATGCTGTCGGCAGCCAACGCGGTTGACACACGAGTGCTCGCTAGCTGTCTGCTGCGGCATGGGCGACCGTGAATTTCGCGAGCCCGAAGAGAGTCGCCCTGGTGACGCGTTGACCTTCACTGCGGTCGGCGCCCAGGCCGATAATGGTGCGCCCAGTCCGATTCCATTGTTCGATTCGCACGCGGCAATCGCATGCTGCATCGACCGCTTCATCTCCGGCGGAGTTTGCAGCAGGGATTTGCGTGCCTCGACGCTCTGCAACATCTTCTTGGCTCTGGCTGGCTTCTTGTCCTAGTACGTGAGATCGATGTGGATGTGGAAGTGGATGTCGAATGTGTTTATGTACCAGCTTGCGTGACCAGGTCAGCGAAAGGAAGTAGACCTCCCTTGGCAAGAAGCAGTCGTGGCTTCAGGACGAGGAAGGGCATCGGTCCGATCTGGTATTGAAGTGGGTCCGATGAAAGATCCATCGGCCTGCAAGTGCAAAAACGGCAGAAATCTAACGATGTATCTGTCACGCATAGTTCTCTTCGTGCGGACGCTGACGTTGATTCTCATTCTGATTGGGTAGTTAGTTCCATCGGGCCGGTGGTGGTTTCGGCTCCGGGGCGAGAACTGCGCGCCAGTTACAATTTGATTGGGCCGTCGGAGCGAGACCTGAAGACACAGAATGCTATCTGTCTCAGCTTTTCTTCGCAGAAGACATAAAGCTATAGAGAATAGAGCCACTGCCACTGGTCGTATCCATGAACGGCGCCGCACGAGGATGGATGAAACTCCCACCGCTGACTACAGGAGGCCACCTGAAACAGGATGAGGTCGTTCTCGTTTCAAGATCTCTTCGCTACCATTTCCCGCAGCGACGTGGAGCTTCCGGTGCGCCGCGTCTTGAAGACTCTTCTAGTTTTTTGAAGGCTTGCGCTTGCGCCATCCATCGTAGCTGAGAGGCCGGATCGCGCGAGTCTCGGCGACCATGGGCAAGAAGAAGGACAAGGACACCGGCGGTGGTGCCGCCAACAAGAAGAAGGCGGTGAAGAACGAGGCCAAGCAGCGCGCGGAATGGAAGGAGCGCGGCAGTTCCCAGATGCGGTCTGTTCCGCTCGCCGAGCGCGGCAAGGGCAAGCGGTTGCGGCAGCTGATCGCCGGTGCCGAGAAGGGCACCCACGACGAGTTTACGATCGGGTTCACGATCCACGAGGTCCGCGACATGCTGACCACCGACGGGAACGCGATCGACCCGCTGGTGGTCGTTCGCTGCCTCGGCTACACGTACGTGTCGCAGAAGAAGGAGAACAAGCGCGACCACGCGAGCTTCGAGGAGACCTACACGTGGAGCGGCATGAAGCTGATGCAGAGTCAGTTCGAGGCCGCCAGCGTGGTGTTCGAGCTGCAGGCGGCGCGCACGTTCTGGGCCAACGAGGTGGTGGGCTCGGCAATCGTGTCCTGCCCGCTGGTGCGGACGCGCCGCAACCACGCCTTCAACCGGCGCTGGGTGGACATCCGGGACGGCATCCGGCACCGGGGACGAATCATGGTCTCGGTCACGGCGTACGCGAGCGGAGACGACCCAGGAGGAGAGGATGGCGGGGGCGGGGAAGAAGACAGCGACGACGCAGGGGCCGCAGCACTCGACGACCTGAACAAAATCGTGATCAACCAGGTACCGGTTAAGAAAAGCTGCAACTTCCTCCATGTCAACGGCATATTGATGTTTGCATAATGGATAAATAGGAAGGATAAAAAATGATCCGACTGATTGTTCGTTTGTTGTCTCGTCCGAGGTTATGCTGGACTACATGCTGGACAAAAAATTTTTTATCACCCGAACCTGAATCGGCAATCCCCGGCTACACCACTACTAGGTCACCGACGCGAGTATCAAGGCGCAGATGAAGCTGCGGAAGGCGTACTACGTGGCGATCCAGGTGCATCGGTTGGAAGGCCTCGGCGGCCCCGACGGGCCGAAGTACAATCCCTATATCGAGGTCTCCTTTGCCGGGCGGAAGCTGCGCAGCGCCGTTAGCTTTCAGACCAGGTCCTGCAATTTTAACGAGGCGTTTCAGCTTCCCGTGATCACGCCTCTGTTCGACGACAGCATCGTGATCCAGGTGAAGGACTACCTTATCGGCCGCAAGGATAAGGTTCTCATCCAGGGGAGGCTGTCCTTCTCCTCGTTGCGAAACACGGTTCTGTCCCCCCGCTACTTCAACTTTTATTCCTTCCCGAAGAGCGAGATTCAGAATCCGGTGGCCTTCGTGGAGCAGAGCGGAATCCGGAGCGAGCCCAACGAGTTTTTCGGCCGCCTCCTCATCAGCGGGCGCTCGCAACTCCTCGACTCGCTCTCGGACTGCAACGACGCGCGCATCATCGCGGGGGGGATCCGCGTGGAGGAGCCGCCGCAAACGGCGAGGAGGATCATTTTCGACGTGTTCAAGTGCAGCGGAATGCCGGGCACGCAGGTGTTTGTGAAGCTCGGGTTCGCGGACAAGTCCCTGAAATCCACCGCCGCGGACCGGGTTTTGCCCTCCGCGAAGCGCGCGAGCGCCGCCGCCGCCGCCGACGACAGCGATGGCGAGATCGGACAAAGGGACATGCTGGAGAAGCAGGGCACGGACCTGCTGGAGCTGGAGGCGAAGAAGGCGCGCGAGCAGCTGGACAAGAAGAAGGACAAGGAGCTCGCCGCCGCGGAGGCGAAGGCCAAGGCGCGAGACAAGAAAAAGAAGAAGAAGAAAAAACACTCCGAGGCGACGGACACGCATGACGAGGTGCACAAGAAAAAGGAGTCGTGGACGGACTACGCGCACCGCCTCGAGGAGCTGGAGGACATCATGCCCTTGCCCGGGGAGTTCCACTTCGCGCAGTCCGCGCCCATGAGCATGGGGGTGATGGTGCCCGACGACCCGGAACAGCAGTGCGACCTGGTGATTGCCGTCTACGCCCTGTTCCGGATGCCGAAGCCGGAGTCCGCCGGGAGGTCGCTGAGCGACCGGGAACGGAGCAAGTTCCGGCGGATCGGGTACCACCGCATGAAGTTCGAACAGCTGCAGGACTTCGACAAGGGCGGCGACCGGCCGCCCTTCTGGCTCCACCTGCTGCCGCTGCCGCACCTGCCGCCGATCATCGCGCCGGGCGCCGTCCTGGTCCAATTGGGGCAGCGCGCCGGGCGGAAGCGCCGCGACGAGGACTCGGCCGGCGGGCAGCGCGGCATCGAGCTGGTGAAGTTCGAGCTGCGCATGGGGCTGTGCAGCTGCCGCGACCTGACGTCGCCCCGCCCCGACGGGTCGCGGCCGAGCCCGGTCGTGGAAATCCAGTGCGGGGGCGAGACGGTTTTGAGTTCCCAGAAACTGTCCACGCACCAGCCCGTGTACGTCGAGCGCATCCAGCTGGATGTGGAGCTCCCCAAGGTCCGCAGCTCGAACAAGATGTCGCCCGAGCCCATCGTGCTGTCCGTGTACGACCAGTCGGAAGTTTCCACCCCGCTGGCCGAACTGGTGCGCGCGATCTACCAGCCGTCGTCCTTCCTGGTCGAGGGCGCGAAGACGGTCGCGCACAAGCTGTACCACGCGCTGGCGGATACCTTTCTGGGCACGGACGCGATCCGGGAAAAGGAAAAGGCCGTGTTCGGCCAGCAAAAGCTGCTGATCGGGCGCTGCCGATTCCGCGTGCACACGTTCACGAAGCCGGGCAGCATCGCGAAGATCCGCCCGCAGTGGCTCGAGCTGTACGGCGGGACGAACAACCAGACCTGGGTCGGGGACATCCTGTTCTCCGCGGAGCTGGTGCGCAAATCCGACGCGAAGCTGGTGAAGCCGACGCTGTTGAACCCGCCGCGCAAGCCCTGCGTGCTGCAGTTCGCGATCCGGTCCCTGAACGACATTCCGCACGTGGCGGAGGAGACCCAGGAGGACCAAATCACCGCCCAGAAGAACCTCGGGGACCCGGTGCCGCTCCTGGACGGGGGTGACAGACCGAAGCAGGCGGTGCTGAAACCGACCATGGTGATCAACGTGCCGCAGTACAGCGAGGTTTCCTCCAGCGGTCTCGGCAACACCCTGAAGGTCGACTGGGACCGGCAGCTGGCCCCGAGGCACAGCCGGAACGAGGAGGATTTGTCCAATCCGAGCTGGAGCACGCTCGACCCGAACCCGAGCACCTCCTTCGGGTTCCTGGAAGTGCACTCGCTGTACGTCGAGTTCCCGATTGACCCGATCTGGTGCCCCATCGCGGAAGTGCACCTCTACGACCGCTACATGCAGAACCAATGGCTGGGGACGGGGGCGATCAATCTGGTGGAGTGCCTGCCGTGGGTCGACTTCCCGGATCTCGTTACGCAGTACGTCGAGGCCAGCAACCTGTACCAGGTACCGAAGTAGCGAAGCGACTTAAGTATCATCATCTTGTTCATGTACTAGATTGATAAAAGTTTTTTTGGTGCTGGCTCGCGTATTTGCAACGAAGGAAGAGACTAGAGGAGCGTGAGTAGACCGTTCTGAAAAGTTTTCCGCATCAACAGGTCCAGTACGAGGAGGGCGATGAGGCCGACGCGCTGGTTGTGTCCGACTCCGACGAGGAGAAGCGGAAGAAGCGGCGCCAGGAGGCCAAGAGCCGCCACAAGCTCGAGGAGGCCAAGGCGAAGTACCTCACGGACGCCGAGAGAGAGGGGGACCTTTTCATGGAGAACGAGTCCGACTTCGAAGACGACGACTTCGTCGGGGACGCGTTGAAAATGTTCGTGAAGTGGCACTACAAGAGCCACAACGATTTTGCCGACTTTATCAACATGCAGGGAAACTTCCTGATGGTGGAGGCCGAGCAGGAACTTAGCGCGGCGATCGAGGAGATGAAGGATCGCACGGCGCCGCAGGTGGAGTCGGCTCCACGCCCACCGAAGGCGGGCGCGGCAGGTATTTTGGGGTCGCTGGCAGACGCCGTGGCGGGAATTGGGACGGCGGAGGCAAAGAAGGCAAAGGATAGCACTGCTGCACCAGCAGCGGAAAAGGGCGAAAAGAAAAAAAAGAAAAAGGACAAGAAGAAAAAGGAAGGCAAACACACGATGGCAGACCCAGATTTTTGTGGCGATGACGATGCTGTTGGTGACCCGGAGAGCAGCGATAGCAGCGATCATGGTTCCTCGGAGCGAGAAAACGAAAGCGTGGACGAGGACCTCGATGATCCTCGTCTGGCCGATATCGAGAGCGAAGACGACGACGTCCCGTCGGAGCCTTGTCCGTCAGAGGAAGAACCAGCGGTAGAAGTAGACAATAATGAAGGAGTGGTTCTTGTTGACGGGGGCAGTGCGCCGCTCTCACTCGCGAAAGCGTTCCGGCCGATGGAAGAGTTGGTGCAACTGCACTTGGATTCGAAAGTGACAACAACGTCCTCGTCCGGTGCGATCGGTGCAGAAGGTGCTGCCGTCGGCGATGGCGACGCCACGGATCTTCCTCAGGCTGCGACAAAGCTCCAGGGTAAGAACGAAGGAGACCCCTCTGACGGGGAAGCTGCCGACGAGAAGCAGGACGACGACGAAGTGCTTGAGAAAGAGAACGCGCACCGGCGTCGCGTTCTGGACTACCTCGTGAACGGGGTGCCACTGAACAATCGTAAAAGTGCTGGTAGTAGTATCTCCAGCTGCTCCGTGGCGCCATCCTCCTTGATTGACGAGAACGTGAGCGAACAGCGAAAGCGAATCCCCACGGAAGGCTTTTCATCTCGCAAAAGCTCTTCGTTAGCAGACGACGACGACACGGACGCTCTGGACTCGGACGCCACGTCATACACGTCAGGTGAAGTCGAGCAGATGGAGTTGCTCGAGCGCCGAAGGCTGGCGCCAGGGCCGCCGCCACTCCCGCGACAGGAGGGACTCGCGGCGGAGAAAAGAAACCGGAGCAGCACAGGACAGGAGGCTCCTGAGGAGAGAGCGCGAAAGGCGGAGCGCTTCGGGGACTTCGTGCTGAATCAGGTGGAGCAAATCATTCATGGAGAAGCCGGAGCGCCAGCAGTGTCTACTAAGCGCGCTTCCGTCGAAGACGAAGAAGAGCGGGGCGAGAGCGAAAGCAGGAAGGTGGACGGTTCCAGTCGCGGGATAAGAGAGTCAATTACAACTCGGCAAGATGAACGTCGGAGCTCCCATTTTCTGCTAGAGCGAAACGATAGAACTCCTCGGGCGAGCTCGTCGAGTACAGGTCTTCAAAGGTCCACACCCCAGCGGCCGCACCTCTTCTACCCGCAGGAGGAGGCCAGCCAGGACGACGAAGCTGAGGACGTACCACGGCATAGTTCGTCGTCGAGGAGTGGGAAAACGAAAACGTTGCAGAAGATGGCGAAACAGGTTAAGGATACTGGTCCTGCACCTGCGGAAGTCGATGACCAGAAGGCAACCGCGCGGCGCGACCGGGGGCAGGACGCCGACTCAAGCAGTAGCGCGTACGAATTTAGCTTGGGATCCTCCGATCTTGAGGTCGGGGAAGACAGCGGGGATGGAGGCGGCATATTATCGCCGTCCTCGTCTGAATCAGACAGCGACGAAGACGAGCGGAGGGTCGAGCGGATTCGGCGACGCAAGTTTCAGGAAGCCTTCTTGGCCGAGGGCGCAGAGGATCGGTTGAAGTTGATCGCGCGGGACGCAACGGAATTGCGAAAAGAACGGTCGGCTTTCGTGCGAGTGGCTTCCAAGCAAGATGTGGAGCAGGGCAATTATGTTCCGTCCCCGTCGGAGGCAGAGTCTGAAAAACTTGCACCTGTGTTGTCTTCCCCTGCGCACAGTGATGAAAGAAACTATGATCTTCAAGGAGACATTGACGAAGTAGACAACTCTTCGAGGGAGACCACCGCTCGTGTGCCGCTGCATCTGGATCCTAATCTGCGGTCTGAGGATCTCTACCAGGACCAGCATCCATTGAAAGCGCTACAGGAAAAGGCGACAGCATCCTCTCCCTCTACAGAAAGGCCGAATCCGATCGCGTCTCCGCTCCGCCTGCCCCAGCATACCGCTGATGCCTCGTCGCATGGACCGGACTCGGACTCGTTGCGCATCCGGATTCTCAGCAAGGCCACGGATTTTTTTGCGTCTGAGGTCGAGCGGCGTCCTTCTACGTCGAGCACATCCTCTTCGTCTTCATCCTCGTCTTCATCGAGCTCCTCCAGCAGCGGCGGATCGAGCCAGAGCGGAGACCACTCGTCGCCGTCACCCAAGAAGCGGGATAGCAGACGCAGCGCTCCTTCGGGGGGATCGGAAGGCTCGCGAACTCCGGGGACTTCGGCGGCACCATCGCCATCCGCCCGTCGGAGGGACCGCACCCCCCGCATGCGTGTCGTTTCGCCCACAAACAGCCTCGTCTTCGTGCGCGATACGCTGGATCGGAAAATTGACGAGCAGGAACTGCGGCAAGACGATGAGCTACTTGCCAGAATACAGCGCGATGGAACAACTGCAACTGCTGCTGCGGGCAAGGAAAATCCGTTCACAACAGAACTGGTCGAGGGGGTTGTTAGTGCCGAGAACCTGGCCTTCCAGGAGGAACACAAAGTCCAGAGGCGCGCCGCGCCTATGCCAAAACTAACTGAAAAGGGCGCGGGCGCGGCGGACGCCGAAGCGAACAAAGTGCAGGCGACGCCGAAGAAGAAGATAGACCTCAACGGAATGCGGGTTCTGCCGCTGCGGGAGGATGAAGAAGAAAAAGGTGCGGGGGCAGCGGAACAAGCGGGCGCGCCAACTGCCTCCGAAGACCAGCTGCGCGACCCCGCCGAAGGGGAGGGTCGTGCCGAGAAGCCGGCCGCTGTAAGAGGCGAGGACCCTGAGCTGGACGAGCACACACGCTTGGAGATCGAATTGCGCAACAAGGATTACTCACCAACAAAACTGCTGAAGCGCCTCAACGAAGAGTTCGCTTCCAAAGCGGGAGGAACGTTGCTCGAAGACTTTGGGAGGGATGAGCTTCCGTCCGAGTTCATCTTTGGACGAGGGCGTGGCATTGGCGCAAAACCCCTGAGGGCTCTGCGGAGTCGGGGCGTAGCTGCAGCTGCAGGCCGCCAGAGAGAAACAGACGATGCAAGCCGGCGCCACACGTCGCCCAACTTCACATCAAGCACTACTTCGCACCTGCAGGAGCGCGACGAAGACGAAGATGAAGTAGTTGAAATCATGCAGGAGGACCGGCTCCGTCGCTGGCAAGCCAGAGGCAAGAAAGGCGCGTGCCCGATGCGGTCTGTAGTGCGAAGCGCAACCGACAGGGTGCCGTGTCCGGTACGGAACCAGCGGAATTCGCTCGCAACCAGAAAGTATGACGGCCGCAAGTACTCGCGAAGTCGCCGGCTATTGGAGGCTGCGAAGGCGGATGAAGAGGCGGCGCGAAAGTACGAAAGATGCAAAAGCGAGGCGGCAGCGCGGCCCAGACACCACCCGCTTTTTGATACTCAGTCGGAATTTCCAGCGAGCGTGGAGCGCGGGGGCGGCACACTTCCTACCATCGTCGAAGGCCAACACGAGCGTGTGGATACAACTGGCAAGACTGGTACTTCCGCTGGCCTGCAGGTTCAGGAGACCGGCTCTTCCGCAGGGTCGGAAAAGGGCGCGATAGGGAACGGCCCTACGTCCTCGGATGAGTTGCCTTGGTGGGAGCGAGAACAGCTCGAAAAGGATCTCGCGGATGAACGAGCCTTGGCAGAGATGCGAGTACTGCCCGATCTACGAAGGAACGCACAACATAAGGAAAATAACAAGCGGCGGAAGGACAAGGGCGGGAAAAAAGGAGCAACTGCGTCTTCCACTGATGCAATATCTGCAGCGAAGGTGTTGAACGAGAAGCTGCGTTCATTCTCAGAGCTCGACGAAGCAGAGCATATGAGCGGAGCATCAGCAGACCGCGCGTCCTCCCTTCCGGTTCCGGTAGCCCCTGCTTTTCCGAAGGTGGGAGCGTCCGCTGCAACGGGTAGCTCAGAGACTTCGAAGTCCTCCTATCGGTTCCCGCACGTGGACTTTCTCCGAAGCGGAATTCCCAAACGGAAGCTCGCATGCCAACGCGCCGTCGGATTTCTCAAGAGTTTGAGCATCCTGCGTCAGAAGGGCGTGGACCTCGCAAGATTGGGGTCAACATCTGTTTCCGAGCGAGAGGACGACACTACCGATCACGACGACCAAAAGCACGGCTGGTTGTTTCCGCGCGTTTTTCTAGGCAGGGGAATCGACACGACCCGCACCCGGTCTCCTGCGTCGAAAACTGACTCCGCGATTCGCAAGAGGCCCCGCTTCGAGCCCACCCCGAGGCCGAAACAAGCAGTAGGGGATGACCTTGACCGTCTCGCCGAGGAAATAGAGGCTCCTCCGACGGCACCAGCATCCTCCAGCGGTGCCAGCGGAAGCCCCACAGTCTCCTCAAGCGCAGCTGCAAATCCGAATCCGGAGTCTGCTGCCCCGCTGCTCGAGGGCAGCCACCAAGCCACTCCCGAGGACCTGGAGTACCTGATGGCGCAGTACCAGCAGGCCCTCGCCGAATTCGGGGCTCTCGAGAACATGGTGATGAATGAGCAGGGCGGCCAGCCGACCCCGGAGCAGGAGCAATACGCCGCCCAGCTGATGGAGATCGGCGGGGTGCTCGAGCAGCAGATCATGCAAGTGCAGGCCGAACTCGAGCAAGCCGCTGCCGCCGCGGCAGCCGCACCGCAAGGGGGCAAAAAGAAAAAGAAAAAGGGCGGGGACGCTGGTGACGGCGGTGCCGGCGACGGGGGGGCCGCAGGCGCAGCGCAGATTCTAGGAGGAGGTGTGCCGATGCCAGACATAAACATCGACGCCATAACAACGTTTGACGAGATCGAGCAGGCGTCCGCGATGGTCGCGGAGCACATGCGAGCGCTGGAGGCGCAGGGCATGCAGTTTCACCAGATTGCGGAACAAAACGGGGGGCTGAGCCCCGACGAGCAGGCAGCGATGAACCAGCTGGAGCAAGCGTTTTTTGCTTGCGCGGGAATGATGGAGGCCTTGCAGGCGAAAGCGCAGGAAATCGCGGCGGCGGGCCCGGGCGCGGGGGGCGAAATGTTAGGTCCTCGAAAAACTCAATGCGAGCCGCAGCCATGGCGCTAGCTTTGTCATAGACCTCTGCGATGATTCTCATGAAGGAGTGGGGGCAACGGCCGCGATGGACCAAAAAATACCCGCTCGCGTTGCCTACGGGAGTTCGTGAGGACGCTGCCCGTCTTGAGAAATGTCACGAGCAGGCGCGAGCCATCATATCTCACTCTACTTAGGCGTTTCGTGCTCTGGAAGAGTCAGCTGGTTGCCGTCTTCGGTTTCTCTGTCTGTTCCTGCAGGGTCTGTGCCCATCGCAAGTGTTGTCTGCTAGTTTTCACCGTCGTAGTACAGCCGGTACCCCGTCGAGGGCCCCTCCGGTTGCGACGGAGACCACAGGGGGGCGAGGGACTCTAAGAACGAGACCAGCACTGCGCCCTGCATTGGGTTCTTTTGCGAAGCTCTAAGCATGGACTTGAACCGGAAGATTGCGGAGTGCGAGGCCCAGGTTCTACAGCTCGAGGAGTTTGAGAAGGACGCCACCAAGAAGCTGGCGAAGATCGACAAGGACTTGGCGAAGATGCCGGAAAAGCTCACGAAGGTCCAGAAGAAGCGGGTGAAGACGATGCAGGAGCAGCGGGAGCGGCTGGCGGCCGGTGCCGCCGAGTGCGCGGAGCAGAAACGGATGCTGCGCGACCGGGTGCTGATGCTGAAGGCGGCCCTTTCCGAGGACCCGGTGCAGCAGTTCCGGCTGCAGCTTTTGGATGTGTACCGCCAGCAGCTGCAGGAGGTGTCGGCCATGAAGAGCGCGATGGAGGCGGAGCTGAAGGCGATGCCCGTGGTGCTGCCCGAGCACAAGGCCGAGTTCGAGGCCGTGAGCAACGAGGTGGAGCGCCTGCAGAACGACATTTCGCGGATCGAGCGCGGGGAGAGCATCGACGACGCGTACGAGGAGGACGGGGTCACCCTGAAGGGGAAGAAGGACGAGAAGGGTGCGGGCGAGGAGGAGGACTACGACAAGTTCTCGGCCGAGCAGGAGATGAGCCTCGGGCTGGAGCTGTACCCCGACTCCATGTGCCCGCCGCGGCTGCAGCAGTTCATGAGCCCGAAGTTGGCGGCGCGGTGGGAGCACTGCAAGCTGCGGGCGGGCGACCTGATTCTGGGCATGGGCACCACCCCGCAGCAGATGCAGAACTGCGTGGCGATGAACGCAGCCGGGTGCAAAGCTTTGCTGAACCAGATGGCGCTCAGCTGCGCGGCCCTGCGGCCGCTGTACGTGGAGCGGCGGCGGGTGCGGCGGGACGAGTTCATCGTCATGTTCGACCACGATGATGAGACGAAGCCGATGTCCACGCCAGAGTATAAGCAGATGCTGAAGACGGCGGGCGCGCTGTTCAAGAAGCACATGAAGAAGCTGGGGCTCTTCCTCCGCACCGACGCGAGCGTGAGGCCGGTCCGCGTGCTCAAGGACATGCACCAGGCGAGCTTCTGGACCAACGCCGGCGTGCAGCCAGGCGCGAAGCTAGTCCTGGTAAACGGCGTGAACACGGAGGATCTGAACTACAAGCAGTTCATGACGCAGCTGGGCGCCTATTTGGCAAAGGTGCGGCCGCTGTGCCTCGTGTTCCGCGCCACCGGGCTGGACGCGCGCACGGTCGTGCAGGACCACCTGGAGCGCGAAGAGATCCTGCTGAAGAAGCAGAAGATCAAGCTGGACGGCTCCTCCGACACGAAGCTGCGGCTGCTGAAGAAGATGGACAAACTGAAACTGGACACGCCATCGCTGCCCATGACCATGCGCCGCATGAACTTCCGCCCGCTGCGGGGGCGGCGGCTCGACGTGCAGGGCATGGTGAGCGCGCAATCGGCCGGTGGAACGGGCGGGCGCGGGAAGGGCAAGCAGAAGCAGAAGGGCGAGCAGGAGGCGGTGCTGCGCACGTATGTCGGGGCCAGGTGGTAAGTACGAAAGCAAGTGGTAAGAAAGCAGTTCGGCATGGGTTCCCTTACTTGGTGGCGGATTGCCTTACGGGTGGCAAGTGCCTTGAGGCGCTCTGAACTGCCCGGCAGGAAGCGTCGGGCGGTTGCAGAGATGCCCCATTGTGAGTGCAGGTAGGGGGTGGCGTCTACGGGAGATCGGTGGGCCAGTGCGTACGGGGAAGGGCTAGGGGAAAGCCACTGCCCACTGACTACCTAGAATGGTGATAAAGCCTAAAAGCAGGGCAAAAGAGAGCGGCCAGGGTGGCGACTGGTTGTCAGCTATAGGGAGGGCGCAGGAGTGCTGCCAACTGCCAACCCTGCGGCCGACCGCGACAATAAACCGCCCGCGTTGCAGCTGCTGCAGACCTGCTCCTGTCGGGACCCCCAAAGGGGACCTCCCCGGGGAGCCCCCCGCCCCAAAATTTCACTATAACAATGCAGGCACTTCCCACCAGGTCCCGCCATAGTGCGCACATCGGCGGCGAGTGGGAGCAGCACGGGCTCGAGCCGTCCCGGTGGCGGCGCGTGAACCTGTACCGCGGCGACACGCACCGCGGCTTCCTGCAGGTGACCTCGCGCATCCTGTACCAAAACATGCGGCCGCACCGGCAGTCGCGGTCGGTTCTGGCGGACATGTTCAAATCGCAGAAGCTGCGCGACATGCACGCGAACGTGCCGGACCAGATCCGCGTGCGCATCTACGTGGTCCGCGCGACGGCGGTGAAGGAGGGCGTCACGCCCACGCTGTTCTTCCGCTTCGGCCGCGATGTGAAGAAGTACGAGGGCATCATCGACGAGGGAATGTCCACCACCAACCCGATCTTCTACCGCGTGGAGGAGCGGGACGTGGTGTTTCCGGAGGAGTCGCGGCTGGAGATCGGGCTGTACGACCAGTTTAGCGAGGGGGCACACGACCCGGAGGGCCGCAAGCTGTCCGGGTCCGCGGACGCGCGGAAGCGGCGCAAAATCGTGGGGAAGGACAAGCTGGACCCCGACTGCGTGCTGGGGTCGACCATCATAGACCTGGAGGATAGGTGGTTCAACCCCGCGTTCCAGGAGGGCATGCGCAAGAACGCGGTGCCCATCGAGTACCGCCCGCTGTTCTCGCTGGACGAGAACAACCCGAAGCGGCGGGGGAACCTCGAGATGTGGGTGGAGATGCTCGACGCGGAGCAGGCGGCCACCACGCCGGCGCAGGTGCTGATGCCCCCGCCGGCGACCGAACTGGAGGTGCGCGTGGTGGTGTGGTCGCTGCGGAACATCACGATGCTGGTGCTGGAGGAGGAACTGGAGGAGGAGACCGGCTCCGCGGACCTGCTGGTGAAGGCGAGCCTGGACTCCCCAAACTTCCGCGGGCAGCAGCCACAGGTGCAGGAGACAGACATACACTACCACAGCTCCGGAATGGCGGAGTACAACTGGCGCTTCGTGTACTCGAACATCAACGTGCGCGAAGGCTTTCCGCTTAAGGAGAGGATGAGCCCGTAGTTTCCCGAGACATCTCTGAAGAAGTGCGAGACTTGCAGTAATTCGTCACCGATAGTTCGTGTGGTATGTGGATTGGGCCCCAAAGGGGCCCTGGTCGGTCTTGTATTTGGCTCATATTCAACTGGTATTTTTCTCGTATGGAACTGGTATTAGTCGAGTTGGGGTCGTGTGTTGTATCTTGTAGGGAAAGCAGCGACGACTGGCTTCGGTTCGCTTCTGGGGTTGCAGCTTCAAGCAGTCGCAGCGGTTCTGCGATGCATGCTGGGTCTTGATCGGTCAGGCATGCGTTTATATTTTAGTTACAAGTGGTAAGGTACAATGAAGCCGGGACTGGGTTTTTTCTCCTTTTAATCCGGTGGACGCGGAGGTTTCGCTCGGCCTGTTCAACGCGCGCTTCTTCGGGAGCGACTTCATGATGGGCGAGTGCACGCTGGACCTGAAGCACTACCTCACCTACGTCGCCGCCGAGCAGGCGAAGATCGACGTGACCACCGAGATCCCGATGACGAACAAGAAACTCGCGGAACTGCTGCAGGACCGCCGGGACTCCAAGCTTGCCAAGAGCGAGCAGCTGCGGCGCATGGGGCTCGACAACCTGGACACGGACGGCCTGTCCAAGCGGTCGAAGCACATGGCGCGGGCGCGCCAGATCAAGCGCAAGCAGGGACCCGACGAGCTGAACGCGCGGCTCCTGGACGAGCTGGACACGGAGAACGACCAGCTGCGCGCGCAGGCCGACGCGGAGAGGTTCCCGCCGAAGGTGCCGCCGTGCGCGAAGATCGTGGTAAACGTGCAGGTGCTCACGCAGGCCGAGGCCGACCAGGACGACAAGCGTGTGGGGCTGGGCCGCGACAACCCGAACCGGGACCCGGTGCTGCCGTTCCCGGCGACGGGCCGCTCGTGGGACGCCGTGCTCCCCGCGGCCAAGGTCCTCCTGGACGCCGTCGCGGACGCCGTGGAGGCGCTGCGGAGCGGCGGCTGCTGCGCGTGTTACATCGTCATCTTCCTCTCCTTAATGATTACGTGGGTGCTGTACCCGGACCCGGACACGGAATGCATGTGGTTCATCCAGTTCAGTTGCTGCGACGACATGGTCTGCGGCCAATGCAACATATTTGCCTGCACGAGTGCTGAGGCCAGTTCCGGAGCCAGGGAGAACTTGTGCTACTACGCGTGGTACAACGAGGAGCAAATAAAAGACTATTGCGGCACGCAATGCGGCGGCACGTGCGCGGATGAGCCCAAGTGCGCCACCACGTGCTTCTCCGCCGGACAAGGGGTCGACATATCTGTGTCCGAGCCCAGCCCCAGCCCCGACGCCGACCTCCCGGTCCCGCCCCTCGGACCGTAGACCCGACAGACGAGGCACCATTGTGGACTTTGAAGATCTTCTGAGAAGGGGTGTTCATTTTTAGGACTGGAAATGTATAAGACAGCTGGTTCCACAGAGCGCTTCAGAGCGCAAGAGGCTGTCTCAGGGTCAGAACAAAAACTTTCTGAGTACGTGTTGAACGTCGTACCGGGATCGTTCTTGCATTCACCAGTAAGAGGACGAAAATCTCTGGTCCTCGATCACGTCCGTGCACGAGATACCCGAGTCTAGTCGAGGACTTACGACAGTCGCAGAAACGTTGAATCTATCTGTGGATTTGATGTTTCTGAGCGTGTGCAAGGAAGTGCATGATCATGATGGTTCGTGTAGCGGACGAAAGCAGGACGCGAAAAGGTACTTATGACGACCTGACTGTAGTTGCCGAAAAGACAGTATTCTTGTGTTGGCATGAGCCGTAGTGTGTTCGGGCCGTTTACTACTTCTACGGGACGCTTCTATTAGGAAATTGTGGCGTTGCGGTTGCCGTTGGCGTCTGATGATTGATCTCGTTCTTGCCACGGAGGAGGCCCGGCGGACGCTGGGCGGGTCGTTGAGGATAGACATGTTCTGAGGTTCGTCGGGTTGTTGACAAAGGGTGGGGCATTTTATGATCCAGCAAAGATGTGCAGCGTTCCGCAGACTGAGGCCTGATTTTAGCTGCACTTATCTACCTAGTTGTATCAAAAGGCAGAGATTCTTATTCCTAAATCAAGGTTCTATTATACATAGAACAATCAATCTCATCGGCAGCGGCTTCTAAATCTAAGAGAAAACACTCTAGTAGAGCTCGCAGCTAGGCGCTATGTTAGTTTTGGCGGCTGAAAGAAGGAGGACCAGGACGCTTCAGCAGGAGAAATAAAACATTTTATTGACGCAGCGAAAGCTACGTACTCTCTCTCATTTTTCGATTGCGAGCGCGACGATGACTCCCCGGCCTTCGACGTCCATCACTCGTCCCGACGACGATGAGGAGGACACCGCTGGCGCACTCATTCGCTACAACACCCGCGCCTCCAAGATTCTGCAGCAGATGCGCGTGAACGCAGCGCAACTGGTGAAGCTCGATCTGTCCAACATGCTGTTGTCACCCCAGTTCTTCCGCGAATTCTCCGCCCAGCGCAAGCACAACACCAACCTGTCGGAGCTGCACCTGAACAACTGCCGGCTGAGCGACAAGGATTTGCAGCAGATTTTGAAGATCGAGCACGGGCGGGACGGCGACGGCACGAACAAGCAGCTGGAGGTGTTGTCCCTCGACAAAAACAACTTGAAGAACGTGTCCTGCTATTACATCGCGCGCGCCCTGGCGTCGGTGGCCAAGGTTTCCCTGAACATGAAGTACTCCCGCGCGCATGCTGGCGCTCTGTCCATGGACATGGGGGGCAGCCGGACGAAGAACAGACTGCGGTGGCTGTCGTGCCGGCGCAACCTGTTTTCCGGCGCCGACGGAATGCGGTTTCTGGCCGACGCGATGCTGCGGTTTGACAAGAACTTGGAACACCTGAACCTGAGCGATAACGACATCGACGACTACGGCGCGGCGTGGCTGGCGCTGATGTTGCGGAACAACAACGTGCTCCGATTGCTGGACCTGCGGGGAAACGAGAAAATCGGGAAGGACGGCCTTCACGAGCTGCGGCTGGCTTGCGAGGCGGGGAACGTAAACTTGGTTCTGTTCGAACCATGCAACAGAAATTTCCACCGGGCTGCTGCTCTCGTCGGAGCTGGCGGGGGCAGTCCTTTTCTTGGCGGTGGCACATCGACGCTTCGACTTCGTCCCAGGCCACCAAAATCGCGGTCGGACTCCGCGATCGGTGGGGTCGTCGGGTGCATTGGCAAAAGGAACGTCGCGGTGTACGTCGACTACGGTGGAATAAACTACGGAGAAGACGAAGGCGAAGTAGGGGGAGAACATGATCAAATAAATCCTGCTGTTGGCGAGCATCAAGATCAAGAGGACGAGTACACTCGGTCCATGCGGAGTTTCAAGCCGCCGCTCACGTGTTCGCGCGGGCCGTTCTTGACGATGAAACACAACATGGCGCTGAACGCCTTCGAGCCAGCCTCCATCATGGCGGAGCGCGCGGCGAATGGCGGCGCGGATTTCCGGCCGGCGCCGTCGGCGATAAAGGGAGGCTGGTGCGCGGACCCGCAGGACAGCCGGAAGGTTTTCCTGAACGAGGAAGAAGTGGTCGGCGGACCGGAGGCGCTGAAGGAGACATGCGTGGGCCTCGCGGTAAGCAGATTACGATTCAAACCAGGTGTAGATACACTGGGAGGCCGTGCAGGGCGACAGAGAAGTCGGAGCCCAGGAAAGAGAGGATAAATCTACTGCATGAGAATCAATCTTGTTGTGAAGAACGCGAAGCTGAAACTTTAGAGATGTGAGAAGGGTAGCTCCTCTAGTAGTTCCAGTTCGCAGCATAATTTATTAATATGTAGTCTGCGTCAGTTGTAGCCGCAGGCAGAGGGAGACGAGAGGAGAGGTGAGTAGAGGAAGAAGTGATGCGAACACGACTGAAGTGACGGTGGCATCAGGAGTTGTGAGCAAGAATTTGTATTTCGAGCTATCATCCGAGAGTGACTTTCGGCCGGAGAGAAAAGCGCTGCTATTATCCTCCTTTGTGCCACTTGATGCTTCGAGTCGCCGCTTTAATTTTTATTTTCATCGAGCTATCCCTAGCGACTTTTCGTCCGACTAAACTTGAATCGTGCAACTTTCTTATGCTCGAGGACATTAATTGTTCAGAGCGAAATTGGTGGGTACCGACATCTGGACAAGTCTCGCTAGAAGGGAGATGGTTTGACATTGATACAACTCTTTGTCTTTGCTGTCCCCGACTACGAAAATCGGTAGCCACCCAGGATGCCTGGCGGCGGCGGCACGCAGGCAATGCTGCAGACGCTGAAGAGTAGTGCTGTGATGGGCGGTCTCTTCTACGCCGGGCAGAATCACGATTCGCACATCCTCTCCCAAGCCGGATTTCACCCGGTCGCCCCCCCGCCGGGATACCACGATCACGACGTTGCAGCGGCGGGAGATGGCGAGGGAAGTGGAGGTGCTGGTGGTGAGGACGAAAACGATTCTGGTGGAGGAGAAGGCGGAAACGAGGAACAGGAGGGGCAGCACGAGGAAGGCCACGAGGAGCACGAGGAACATGAGGACCACGAGCACCAACACGAGGAGGAAGAGGGCAACGAGCACCACTACGAGGAAGAAGAAGACTTTCACGAGGAGGAGGCGGAGCCGCACGAGCATGAAGAGGGGGGTGGGGAAGAAAGAGAAGGGGCCGGCGAAGGCGAAGCCAAGGGTGGTGGAGAGGAAAATCAAAACGATGGCGAGGGCGGGGACGGGGACGGAGGTGATGGCGCCGATGCGGAAGGTGACGGCGGTGGTGAGGACGGTGGTATGGAAGAGGGAGTGGAAGTAGAAGGTGCTGAAGAGGAGATCGTGGAAGAGATCGAAATGTCCGAAATCGGTGTCCTGCAGGGGCTGCGGGTATTCTTCGAGCAATCGTACGAAGAAATCGAGGAACAAGGGAAGAAAGTCTACGGAAAGTGGTGGGGTGGTAACGGCACCAGTGGAGGAGGTGGAGGGAGCGGTGCGGGTGCCGGTGGCGACCAAAAAGACCACAAGAAAGGAGAGCACAGAGACCATAGGGGGCCCCAACAAGGACTGTACGGACGAGGCAGCGACGCGGACGACGAAAGTGACATGGTGCGGATGAAGAAGAAACGGACAACCACAACTTCCGCGACGAGTAGGGGTGGAATGACTTCCGGGGGGTCTACTTCGACAAGTACGACTTCGAGAGCACCGGCGCCGGCCTCCGGGGGGGCGACAACGGGCTACAGTCGCCAAGCAACCGCAACTACAACAACTTCCAGCACGACATCAGCGGCCGCAGCAGCAGCCGCGGCAGTAGCGGCGCAAGCAGTGCAGCTGCCCCTTCCTCTGCCGCAGCTCAACCTAGGTGCCGCCGTCAAAATCTCTGCTGCACTTTCCAAAAACTCGCTCACACCCGATGGGCGGGTGTTGAAATTGAGCAGAGTACTATTCCCGCCCACGCCGCCGTTAGCCGGCCTCTCCGCTGCAGGTGCTCCCACAACAGCACCTTTGCACGTTCAGCACGCCGGAGGAGCAGCTTCATCCACACAGCCGAGAACTCCAGCGCGCGTGACGGGTAGTAGGCCTCCGACAGAAGTTTCAACGGGAGGAAAACCGGAAGGTGCTGGAAGAAGAAGCGCAGCGGATAAAAACACCGTCACCGGTTCGCAGAAGAAACCGAAGCCCTGGAACGAAAAGACGGCGGAGGAACAAAGGGCATCAGTGGTGGTGCTTTTCTGAAGTTGGCACGGCATTGCTGGACCGGGTCCTAAAAACCGTCCCATTGTCGACGTATTGTTCGATCGCTCCGGTGCGGTCGCGACCTCCGCTTTACTTTCCAAGAAGATTCTCGACTCGTTCGTTCCGGCTTCTTAGAAGTTCTACAGTACAACTACTTTTCCCATGTTCTACAATAAACGAAAATATTGGAGGACGACTTTGAATCAATTGGACCAATGAACCATTACCTCTCCACCTGAAATCTGGTGGGTGAACCGAACGGATAGCAGCCAAAGCAGCTTGCTACTAAGTCCTAGTACTTTGAATTTGATGTCGTAAATTTATTCACAGTTTTACAACAACTAGTCGTGGTGCTTTACCTTTGTGATTGTGCCACATACCGCTGCAGAGGGCAGAGCTAGAGCTTGAAAACGAAGGACCATTTATGTTATATGATCTTCGATGTTGACAAGGCGACGACCAGGCGACGCAGACGCTGTGTAGTGGAGCGTACTAACTTATTATACTTCCAAAGACTGCTAGACACTGGACGGCTTGGCGATGAATCGGTATCGGATGCACATGCAGTTGCAGAAGCGATACATTACAAAGGAGCGAGTTTCGTGACAGTCTGTGCACCACCAGAAAATTTTCCGTAGCGCGGTGCCTCTGGAGTGGGGTCACGATACGAAATTCATTCGCGATCTTTCTCAAAACAACTTACGAAATGCATAGCATGGTCTCGTTTTTTTTCTTGCAAAGAGAGACGCTGGCGGCAACATGGGTGCACGGCTACCAGGATGAGTGAACGCAATAGGGCGCGCGCGCGGATGGGGAAGAAGTAAGTTAGTACTTACTTACATGCGACACGCAAAAAGAAACATGAAGATCATCCGTGTAGTTGTACAAATGGCTTTAGTCTTCCTTGATTTCCTTCATTCAGAACCAAGGCGGATGGAAAGAAAAGATAGAGCGAAGCTGTGTCTTGTACTTGTTTGCTTTATTTTTGTCGATCGTTTATCCACAAGTTTCACTCGCGGTTCTTGTTTGCTTGCTCTGTCACGATGACCACGACAACGGCTTTGTCTTCGCAGAAACGGCGCGACGTGAAGCTGAGCTCTTTTCTCAGCTTCCTTGCCCGGTTGGCCCGCGCTGATGCGGTTGCCGCCTGCAGCCAGGGCCCGGCAGGAGCGGAGTCGGCGATCGGGCGTCGCGGCCGGGCGCGCGCGCCGCCGCAGCCCCAGCTGTCAAAAGTCGAGGCAACCGCGGAGGAGTTGTCGAACCTGGTCGTACTCCGGCAAGTATTGTGGCGCAAAATTTTCACTGAAAAGCAGGTCGAGGACTTCTTGTTCCCGGAGGGGCTGCGGTTCCGCTATGACGTGATCACGCTGCTGGCGTGTTTGGCTGGCGGCCGAATCGGCGTCGGCGGTGGTAAGGGCTATTTCTTGCGCAGCGGCGCATCGTCGCGGAGCGGGTCGGTGTCGGATGCGGGGTTTGGGTTGGGCGTGGAGGATCAAGCCCTGGCTGAAAGCAGCAGCGCGGACATCTCGATCGCGGCCGCGGTGCCGGTCAACGTTGTCCTTGTGGACGCGCATGCGGACGAGGAGGAGGACGGTATTTCGGGAGCGCCAGAAATTAGTCCGCAGGACGCATCGCCCGCCGCGGAAAGCAACTCGATTTCGGTGTCGTCGGCTCCCTCGTCGTGCGCTGTCTACCCCGACAACGAGCCGGAATCGTCGCGCGTCCGGGGCGCCGGAAAGGACCTGCTAGGAGACTTTGACGCGGTCGCCGGAGACGAAGGCGCGTCAGCTCCTGCGACCGTATGGACGGCCTCGCCCTCGCCTTCGTTGGAAGGGGACGGTAGCTGCAGAAGCTGCAGCACGACCAGGAATGCGAAGATAGGCAGCGGCGCGACCATTTTTGCTCGAAGAATCACGTCCGACCACGAGGACGTTTTTTTTGAGTTCAAAGCGGCGTACCTAGCACACATAATCAAAGAGAAACTCCTCGGAGCAGCACCGGGAGCTGCTGGGGTTGGGGCGATGGAGCAAGCGCCGGCGTCGAAGAAAATCATTTTCCACACCGGCGCGGGTCTTTCCACAGCCGCCAACATCCCGGACTTCCGCGGCAAAGATGGAGTCTGGACGAAGCAAATAGAAGCCGCAGAAGCTGCGGCAGCGGGAAACGGCGCAGCGGCTCCGGGAGTATCGGCCAGTTATGGAGCGGCAACTTGTTCTTCAACTTTTGCGTCTACTTCATCAAGTGCCACGACCCGCCGCGCAACCGCTCCCTCAGGCCTGTTGCTCGAGCGGTGTCTTCCGACGAAAGCGCATTGGATCATCAAGAAGCTCCACGAGAAAGGCCTCGTTGCGCACGTGGTGAGCCAGAACATAGATGGGCTGCATATGCGGACCGGGCTGTTCGGACAAGACGTTCTATCCGAACTGCACGGCAACGCGTACTTGGAAGCGTGCGCGGCCTGCGGTACGGAATACCGCCGGCCCTTCGATGTTAGCCGGTATAGCTACTTACACAGATCGTGATCGTGATCATACTAACTTACTGTTGTAACTCTAACTAAGCTAGAGGACCGCGAGTACTTCTACTGCTAGACCTAGCATAGCATAGTAGCAGGAAAGTGGCCGCGCTTCCGCTCCCGCTACCGCGGCTGCATCCTCGCTTGTTGTATCGAGGGGTCGAGAATGATGTCGCCGTATGCTTCGTCCAACAAGCAAAAATTCCCACTGCAGCGTCCGCGGCCGTGGCCAGCATCCTGTGGCCGACTGCAGCTTCATGATCAGCGACGGCGACGCGTCGACGACTGCTACGAAAGGCTTCTCTTCCTTGTCCCGCAATCGCACTTCTAATCGACGTTGCAACAGCGAGAAGTGCCCCCAAAAGCCCTTCCTTCAGGACACCATTGTGCACTTTGGTGAGACTCTTCGCGACCTCCAGAATGCGCAGAAGCACTGTCGTCCAAGCTCCTCTTCTGATCCGTTCGCGGCGAAGTCGGCCGATGACGACCGCCTGCACATCGTGCTCGGATCCTCGCTGTCCGTAGCGCCAGCGAACAAGCTGCCCGACTACCGAGCGGGGATGATAGCGGTGAACAAGTCAAATGGTGCAACCGATGATGGAACAGCCGGGCTGGCTGGCTGGAGCAGCTGTTTCATCGTCACGACACTGCCGACAGCGATGGACAAGATTTGCGCAAAAAACGGAGGCGTGCTGTGGCGCGCGGACTGTGACAGTGTGCTGCTGCGTCTGTGGGACCTGTTGTATGGCGACGAGGAAGGCGGCAAAACTTTAGCGGAGGGTCTCGATTTCGCCGCACTCAACGACGCAGTGCGAATACACGAGGACGAGATCATCATGCAATCGGCGGAGGTGGGCGGTCGGGATTGTGCTGGCGGTGAATTGAGTGCCTCAGCTGCAGGAGACTACAACATCTTCAACCAATTCCAACTGCCAGCGAACTACTGTGGTATGAAAGGGGGTGGCAATGCAGCTATGGAGGTGGAAAGTAGGAGTAAGCCCCCCGTAAAAGATGTTCATGTTCCTCGAAAAGGTGCTGGAGCACCAGTAACTCCGGGTGGAAGAACGATGAGTTCGAGTACAAAACCGCCAGCGGGAACGGCTACAGAGGGCGCCTTCAGCACCCCATCAAAGCTCGAACTGCGTCCCGCCAGCACCACGGAGCTGTTGCAGACGCCCGTGGGGCCCAGTAAAAATGGGCATCGCGCCTCGTTACAGCTCGTCGCAGCCGGGGCGGAGGTGGACGATTGGAACCGCGACGAGGTGTCCACACCCCCTCTGCGGTGCGGCAGTAACTCCATCTGCGACCAAGCGGGGTTCGGGGGTGAGTTTCTCAGCCCTGCAGGGAGAGGTGGAGGAGGTGGCGCTTTCTCCAGTGGCAACTGTAACGCGTCCCCCGTCGTGGTGTTCGATTTCGACCAGACTCTGTCAAAAGTCCACCTGTTCCACCACCTCTCGTCGGCGGTCAGCAGATCCGCATCCTCGTCATCCAGCTCTCTAAACAGCAACGGGGGCCTGCTGGGAAGTAGATTCGGCTCGCTCGGAATTGGAGGAGGCAAAGGGGGCTCCTCGCCCTGCGGAGGAGATGAAAAAACGCCCAGGAAGTCGAAGAAAAAGGCCGTCGACAGGGAGGAGCAGCAGATTGACGCAGTGTTTGGCCACGGCGAGGAAACGACAAGACAATACCTAGAGCTCTGCTTCGGAAATGAGAAAGAGCAGCGGGAGTTGGCACTGTGGCTCTCGGCCTTGAAGCACACGCACCAAGCGGAGCTGTACGTTTGCAGCTACGGCTACGCGGGGCTGATATTCTGCGTTCTGGACACGCTTTTCAAGGAGCACAACGTCCCAAACCCCATTCCGTCGGCCCACGTTTTTGGGAACAACAACCTCGAAACGCGGCGAAGGAAGTTTGGCCACCCAAAGGCGGACACGGTGTTCTACAAGATTTTGCCCCTGCACAGGAGAAGAGTGACGGAGGGAATGGGCGGGGAGCGGCACGCCGCAGCATCCTTTGGAGGAGTGGCGTTTAACTTTAACGTCCTGTTCGCGGATGATGATGTGCGAAACTGTGACGCAATGAGCGCCGCCTTTCCGGACGCCGCGATTGTGACACCGGATCCGGACGTGGGTCTGAGCGAAGGCGACAAAGCAAGGATCGTCGAAGTTTTGCAGAGCTGGGGGGGCAGGACAGGAAGTGGAAGGTCAGAAAGTGGCACGTAGACGGAGGACACGCAGCACGACGCCCTGTTGTAGGGGTCGTAGTCGTTTCTGTTTCTTTGCTTCTGCCGGGGTCCCTACTGGGCCTGACTGAAAAAGCCGGACTGCTGTGCCAGTGTCGGCGCTTGCGAGCGCGCCCACGCCAAGCTTGAAAGTCGGGGCCTCCGAACTCATCGTTTGATTGTGATCTCTTACTTACGCTTAGATGATGTTGTGTTGAGCAAGGTGGTCGCCTTGCTCTAGTAGAGACGGTCATGAGGTTGAGGAGGAGCTGAAGGCGATGCTCACGCAGTTTGAACAAAAAGGTGCACTAGGGGTACTTAGACCAGGAGTTCTTTTCCTGCTACTGTAGTAGTCTTACAGATGGCCACGCCCATGCCAGCTGAGTCAGCAGCTTCACAGTTTTTACAACTAGAGTTTCTTGAGTACAAGAACGTAGATTTTTTTTTCTGGCCGCACAGGCGCACAGTGAGTCACGGGGAAGCAATAACTATGGGAGGTGCTTAAAAAAGCCCGTCCTAGTCCAAAGCGTAATGCGCATTCATTCATTGTTTTGAAAAAACGAAAACCACTTTTCTTTATAAATGAACCAACCTCCGCGGGTAGGGATCCACGTGGACGGACACGACATTCATTTTGATACGGGAAGAACCAAAACGCCTGAAAAAAACAGTCGCTGGTGCTGCGAGCTAATTCTCTACAAGGGAGCACGGTCGTTCGTTTGCCGACAACTAAATCACTACAACTTCTGGAAGAATTTAATGAATAATTGCCTGATGCTACAGGACGCACTCGCACAAAAGGAACAAAGAAATGCAGAAAGGAACGAGAAAGGACCTGCGTTGATAGTACAGAGGAGGTTGTACTTCCGACCGGTGTAATCAAGGTCAGCTGCGATTTGTTTGTGGCGGGGGCTCTCACGAGGAGACGAGGGCACGCGCGAAGTGCGAACGTTTGATGAGGCGACCCCGTATGGGTCAAGCCGTCGAAACTCAGGATGCGGATGGCAACTCACGCTACATGTAACATAGGTATGCGCATGCGACGGAATGAATGAATCTCTGTCCAGGTAGCGTCAGTCCCCGGGTCCGCCAATTCTTGGCGCCTCCATAATTTTCGTGTGAGCAGTACTGGATGTTGTGTGTACTTGTACGCTGGAGGGTCATCTTCAATCGTCCATGTGTCTTAACTGCATCCGCGAATGCAGTTACACTCTTCCTCTCGCAGCAGGTACAGCACAACGATCTCCTGATGGATCCATCCGACAGTACTTTCCGCGCGGCTGCCCTAGTTCCATCTTTCTTTAATAAATAAGCTTGTGATGGTGTCGTGAGTGAAGGAGTCGCACCAGGAAGTGCCGTGTTGTAAGTGTAGCGTTCGCGTTTACGCTCAAGGTCAAGAAACAAGGACATGCCGCCGACCTCTCCCGTCGGGGCGACGGTGGGTGGCATCAATGGGACCTCGGCGAAAAATGAATCGCAGTCCCCCCAGGAACCACCCTTCGTCCTGGCCGCGGCCAGCCGGAGGAAAAGCAAGAAGCAGGTGGTCACCGAGAGCCTTCGGTGGCTTTTCGGGTTGCCTTTCGCGTTCCTTCTGCTCCCAGTTGTGGTCGCTCTCCTCGTGGCCTACGGCGTCAGCACGATCCCGGTTTTGCTGATCGGGCAGGTCGTCGCCCTCGTCCAGACTCGATTCTTTCCCATGCTCGTCGAGCACTTGTACAGGCTGCAGTGGGTCGGCAGACTGCACCTGTGGTGGACGTCGCGGGACGAGCGGCACTCACGGACTCGGGACCTGCGGGTCGAGATCATCCCGGGCCGACGATGGGTGCACCTGATTCCCATGTTCTCCGACAACTACTGCTACCTGGTCGTTGACCTGCGGGACCCAAAGAACTACTACTCGTTCCTCCGGGAATGGAACGCGAACCGCGCTGCCGGGACAGGTGGTAGCGCTGAGCGGAAGCCGAACACTCACGACCACACGACGCAGGACGAAGACGACGAGGCACTCCTGGTCGCGGGAGAACCTGCTGGTGCTGCAGAAACTATCCCCGAGAGAAATCCTGCCGGCGTCGAGAGCGCACATCACCAGGAAGACCCAGACGGAGAAGCTTCACCTCCGACCGTTACGCTCGAGGGACCCATATTCGAGGGCGTTCTCGTGGACCCCGCGGACGGACCAGGGGTCGAGCGGGCCCTAAACTGGATCTCGCACGAGTACTACGGATGCGAGCTCACGCTCCAGGCGGTGCTGTGCACCCACAAGCACTGGGACCACAGCGGGGGCAATGCCTACTTCCGCAAACGGTTTGGCCAGAGTCTCGACATCTACGCGACGGAAGAAGAGAACCTCAAATCCCACAACTGGGTTGTGGTGGAAAGAAAAAGTAAATCGGGGGCACCGCCAGGCTGTTTGTCTTCCGTCCCGGGATGCGGTTTGCTGTTCGCGTGGCTGTATCCATCTGCGGAAAGCAGCCAGAGAAACGCTGTGAGAAGTGGAGGACAAGGAAAACAAAAGGACAAGGATGGTGAAACCGCTCAAGATGGCGCCGAGAGCGACGAGGACGACAATGATGACGTCGACCGCGGCGAGCGGCCAGCGCCTTCCAGCTCGAGGGTGGGCCGGAAGAACTACAAATCCCGGCGGAATAGGGTTTTTTTTCTGCCTCGCTGCCTCGCCGGCTTTTTGTTTTCGCTACTCGACTGTCTTGTCTTCACTCCTCTTCGGCTCGCCTTGCGCCACGTCGTGTTTGGTATTTTCGAACTGTTGAAGTGGCTTTTGGTGCTAGACAGCTGCAAGACGCGCCTGCCGGTGGTCAACCAACCCCGCTTGCAAGATAGGGACATATTTCAGATTGGGACGAGCATGCGGTTTCAGTGCATTCTCACGCCCGCCCACACGCGGAAGCACGGCTGCTTCCTGCTTCTCGATCCGGCTTACTCAGACGAGGAAAACCTCATTACCTGCGAACGGATCGGAGTGCGGCCTAGCAAAACTACGGTGTTGGCACACGAAGAGAGGTCGCGCAAGGAGACGAGGCGGCCGGGAAAGGCGGCGTGCGCATCAACAACACCACCAGAGGCTCCTGCTGGCGGCGCAATCGCAAAGAACGGCGCTCACTTTACTCTTTCGAATGGTGAGCGTGAGCAAGGCGCGGCAGGGGATGCGGGTGCTGAGGTGGGGGCAGCGTCGTCACCACACGATATGATGAGTGTGTCGACGACGGCTGTGGCGGCAAGTCCGGCGGAACCGGAAGGGAATAAAGGCTTGGCAGCAGTCGCGAACGACCAGTTCCTCTCGCCGGCGAGCCAGGTGACCACAAAACCAGAGGGCCGTCGAAGGTCAACATCATCCTCGAGCTCTTCAGCGTTAAAGTCCACTCCAGGACGAGCACAGGACATCTTCGTGGAGTCTTCCAGCGTAAAGGCACACCAGCCAGCTACTTCCAGAAAGTGCCGACCCAAGCAGTGTTTGTTCGCGGGGGACACGCTATTCTGCGGCGGCCACGGCGCGTGCTTCGAGGGATCGCAGACCGAGATGCACCGGAATTTCTATCGCATTCTCACGTCCGTCGCCGCGGACACTCTGATTTTCCCGGGGCACGAGTACACCGCCATGCTCCTCGGGGCGGAACTAGCCGCGATCGGCAGCGAGACCGGCTTCGATTCTCTGCTTTCCCTCGGCAGCTTTTTGAAGATCGCCTACTGGACTTTCGCGAGTCTGCACCGCCGCAACATGAACGACCCTGAGGAGCGGATCCCCACGATTCCGATGCACCTGAAAGACGAAGTGGTGATCAACCCGCACTTCCGCCTTGTGCAGGAGCGCCGCTTTCACATGGTGCAGCTCTTCAAAAAGAGGTTTGGGAGGAAGCAAATAGTAGACGGAGAAGACGTACTAGACGGGCACGGGCGGGTAGTTGGTGGAGGTGGACAGGCAGCTCTTGACGCAGCGAGTCAGCCCCTCGTAGGCGGTGAAAAATCCAGTTCTGCAGGGCGTGACGGAGAAACTCCTGCTTCGCAGGCTGCGGTGGTTTTACCCAACGCACCGAGCAGTTCCTCCGCAGCCGTATCGCCGACGGACGTATCCCCGCTGCTGGTGCAGGCAGGAGGAAATCGAAATGAATCAAGTTGTAGCTCCACCACTTCCGCCGCGAGGGCCGCGTTGGTAGTGCTGGAAACCGAGGAAAAAACCAATGGCAAAACAAAGAAAAAAAAACGCAAACGGGACGCGCTGGACGCGGACGGGAACGCCGGGGCACGCACAAAGGTGCGCGATAAATCGCAGCCCTCAACAGCCGGCGGCTTTTTCCGGGTTCCGCCGCGTCAGCATTTTTCGGCGACTCACGACGATCTACAGAACGAGATCGTGGTCTTCTCGCGGCGGGAGTGGGACAAGTTTCGGGAAAAACTGAAGCGCTTCGAGCAGGCGCATCCTAAACTCGCCGCTGCAAGTAGTAGCAAGAAAATGCCGGAGGATGTCGAGGTGTTTGCGGCTCCTTCGAGAACTCTGAGCGCCCTGCTGGACAGGATGGAGCAGACGGTCCACGAGCCGCTGATCGGCAGCACCGACGAGATGGACGTGTCGGTCTTTGCTTCCGCGAGCGAGGGATTGCAGGTCTGCGGACTTACCGGCAACGCGGAGGACCACATCGCCCTGGACGATCTGCAGCACCTCGACCCCGAAGACGGAGAGCTGCGCGAGAGCTTGCAGCGGTGCTTCGGAACGCTAGCGCAGACATCTTCATCATCTTCCCAGGTGTTGCCGTACCAAACGCTGCTGGGGGAGCTCGATCCCGAGGCAGCTGCAAAACCCTGGCTTAGGAGTTGCGCCAGGTGCTGCAAAAGCATCAAATCCTGCGTCCACAGCTGCCTGTGCTGCGCCTGCGCGGCGTCAGGTGAGGATCCGGAGACCCAGGAGGACAGTGACGAATCCTCGTCGAGTGGCAGCAGCAGTAGTTCCGAAGAGGACGAGGAGTCGGATGCAACTTCTGATTCCGACGCGGCCGCGGAGGAGGGAAGTCGAAGCAAGTTGCAGAAAACGCAGCCCGAGACGAACCCCGTCCAGGATTTACAGGAGACGCCGGCGGCGGAAGAAGAAGATAACGTCAATAGTAAAGAACTTCGGAAGGAGAGGAAGAGACAGCGACAGCTTTTGAAAAAGGAGCGGCGGCAGGAACGGAAGCGGCGGAAGGTTTTGCTGCAGCTCTACGAGCGCCAGGTCCCGAAGCACCGGATCGATAGGTGCGTGCTCAATTGGAACTGGCGCGAGGACCGCAAATTTCCGCGCAGCCGGGAGTTTTTGCGGGAGCTCTCGCTGGAACACATGCAGCGGGAGGTGGGGATGCTCAAGGCCTCACGACCCGCATCATCTCCGGGAATAGAAGGAGGCGAAGCGGCGTCCGGGCAGCAAGTCGTGGTGGCATCGTCCAGTGCGGGCGACGTTGCAGAAGCAGGGGTCGCGGGCAGCGCGGACCCGATGCAGGCACCGCCCGAGTCGTGCCACGAGCTGCTCACAGGGTTGCTAAGGAAAAAAAGCAAGAAAAACAGGATCATAAGCGCCTCCACAAACGTACAAGTGATGGAATAGCATCCACTGCTATAATCGGGAATGCTGCTGGTGCTCCTGCATGCTTGCGCCGGGTCGTGACTTTTGCGCGTGCAGAACCTGATGTGTCGCAGAATAAACTTCTCGTCTGCAGTTGGACAATGCTGTCGCAGTATCATTTCGACGTCGTCTCCTGTAGGACAATGCGACTGCCTTTCCGATGCATCTTTTCTGTGTGGCGCTGCAGCTGCAATATTTCGGTCTATGGTCGTCCTTAGGGAGCTGGACATATTTCGGTGTCGCCAATGCAAATTATTACAACTGGAACTGACAACATGCAATCTATCATGCATACTTTAAGTTCTTAGATTCGTCACTGTATCTTCTTCTGACTCCACCTCTGTCCCTCACATGAAACTTCAATCTTCCAGGTGCGGCCGCGTTGCCGACGCGCTGCTGATTGCCTATCCGGAACCCGAGCTGTTCGCCAAGGTTCGCGATGAGTACATCCAGAAGGAGAATGATCCCTTCCTCTCCACCATCGGCAACGTCGTCCAGAACCAGCTGGAAGCTGTAGTACAGCAGTCCAACCTTGACCAGTGGAGGGAGACACTAGCCCTCGTCGCCACGTACGCGGACTCGGATAATGCATGGCGCTTCCTGACCGAAAAACTCGCAGATCGCTTGGAGCACGAGAAGTTCGACGTGCGGAGTGCGGTTTTATGTTGTGTGTGCAGCAAGAACTTCGGGAAGACGATTTCTTTCTGGAGCAGCATGAACAACAACGTTCGCTCACAAAACCTGGCGCTGCAGAGCCTCGTGGAGCGCATGACGATATGGTTCGTCAATATCTCATGTGCGGATTCTTGACCTCACCCAGGCGAAGACGATCTCTGATTTTTTAGATTTTTCTCGAGCGACTTTCCTATATCAATCCTATTGTATGGTTCGTATGGGCATATGAGGTTCAAACACCCACTCACAGGCAGGACGTCACCGGTTTTGCGCAGGAGGACCCGCTCTTCACCATGAAGCTGACACAGTACGCGGAACTGCTGGCGAACAGCGGCCGAATGACCTCCGCCATGCGCCAACTTTCCCGCCTCAAGAACGATCCCTCCTCGGCGCTGTTGAGACATCGTATTTTCCACTCCCTGCCGCAGGAGGAGGTGCAGAAGGGGCAGTTTCAGCCGGGCGTGATGCCCTTCGACCAGGTGCAGATAAAAGCAGGGGCGTACGCAGGGAGTGGCGGCGGCGTGCAAACCGGGTACGGCGCGGCCGCTGGGAGAGGAGCGGGAGGTAAATATATGCAGTCGATTTTTAGGCTCACGGAATGCAATTGCACCGACTCGTAGTGCATGCTCGCGAGTTGTCTTGCGGAAGTAGATACGTTTTTAGCAGAATTCTGTACACATCACGCATCTGTGGTCAACGGCAAAGTCAATGTCAAAAAACCACACAAACTCTCCATTCCAACACCAGGTAAGACCGGCCTCCCTCCGAGCGGTGCGCAGCAGCAGCCGCGCATGGGTCAGAAGCCACCAGGGCAGCCCGCGATGGGCGGCGCCATGCCGCCGTCGACGCCCGCGAGCCGCCCGAGCGGCGGCGTACCGATGAGCGGGATGGCGGGCGGAAAGCCAGCGGCTTCCATGCCGGTCTCATCCATGCCTACGGTGTCGAAGGGGACGCCGACGATGATGACTCCGCAGCCACCGGTGATGTCCGGCACGCCACAGATGCAGCCGAGCCAGCCGATGCAACCAATGGGCCCGCCAGGCGGGATGCAGCCACCAGCAGCAATGCAAACACCAAGCATGTACGGTGGAGGGATGGGAGGAGGCGGCATGGTGCAGCCACCAACACCGATGCAGCCGCACGCGCCTGCAGGTAGCATAGTGACGCAGTGCTACACTTTTCGTTGTAACGAAATATGACTTTCGATGCATGTACATATTGTTTTTGATGAGGGAGATTAAGAAAGATATCATCCTTGAGTACACAACGAACTCCAGCAGAAATACCCACTACATTCACATTCACAACCAGCTCCGCAGCCGCAGCAGATGGTAGGATCCGTTGCCGCTGGAGGTAGGTCGACAGCGCCGATGGCGGCAGCAGAGCCGGTGATCGCGGGACTGCCAACGCCGTGGCCAATCCCAAACCCAACTCAGTCCACGCTTCACACGAACGAGGCTACGCAGGGCCTCAACGCCCAGGTGAATTCGGGCCAACCGGAAACAGGTACAGCGATTTAGATTTTTTGTCCGGGCGTTATTATCCGAAACACGCTCCGCGATCTTAGGTGGTGACCTCATCCCAAGCGGTATTGTGTTGGGTGGCGTTCTCTGCTGCGGACCAAAGTCTAATTCATTGATTTCCCTGTGCCAGTACCTGCAGCTTCAGGGCAATAGCTTCGGCCTGAGAAAAATAAACACAAAATATCTTCGCATCTAATCTTCGATACCTCTTTTTCCTCCGTGTGAGTTCGCCTAAACAGTCCTCCACCCCGCAAGGGAAACACTTTTCTTATTTCCCCCCACCAGGGCCCCAGTGGATTGCTTCGCCCACCGACATGCAGTCCGTCAAGACCGGGATGGATCACCTCTTCTCCCAGTGGTCGCAGGTGGTCACCGCAAAGCGGATCGTTGACGACACAAAGAAGCGGTTCCAGACCATCTACGATCTATTAGAGCAGGGCCAACTGGCGGAGGCGACGGGGCTGCAGTTGATCGAGATGGCGGAAAAGTGCGTGGCGAACGACCTGGCGGGGGCGAAGGCGCTGCAGCAGCAGCTGTCGAGCACCAGCTACGACCAAAAGAACAAGTACTGGCTCGTGGGGGTGCACAGAGCGATCACGGAACTGGAGAAACACCAGCCAAGGTGAAAAGGGTAGGCAATCTCCGGAATTCGCGGACTTGTTGGGGGGGGCAGTGACGCGCCGCTTTTTTCAATTGTCGCGCACGGGTGATGAAGTGAATGGGTAGCGCGAGCCAAAAATGGCCCGACGACGAAGCGATCGGCGGAGGTGCAGGACGTCGGGACTCGCGCTGGAGAAGAAAGTGCTCGCATTTGCTACTCTTCATCGCTTCAGAGTCACCTCATCTTCAAGTTCAATACTTTACTCATTTTTTTAGAAAATACTTTACTGCCGAGGTGCGTTGAGTTCCGATCAGTCATGATATCACGCTGAGGCCAACACTGATTTTCGTGCATGGGGCCGTCATTCCGCGACTTCGTGCTGCACCGACAGCACGAACGCAAGCGTCGCCATACCATTTACGAATACTCCAAACCGAGAAGTCACACAATCTTGTCGAGATGGACGAGAAAACTGCTTAGTGCTGCCCGTGAACGACAATTTCTAAGAAACCTCAAAGACGTTTATAGACGCTGCCCGAAGCAACGAAAATGGCGACGGCGCCCTGTGGCGCAACTGGTGAAAAATCGGGACCCTGCTCACCTACTTTCTTAAGTCCTGGTCCTTCGCTGTTGAGTTGGGAAGCGCCCTCAAAAGATGAGGGACACAAAGTTGAAAAAGCGGAAACGTGTAGAGAACAAACTATCTTCCCGAGAGAGTGCAGAGTGCTCCTTGCCCGCAGAAATTGCGGAGAGCTTTTCTCAAAGTGGTGTCATTAACAAACAGACAAGAACCATGAACGTGTCCTCGAGGATGAGAGGTGTTGGCACCCGTGCCAGCGAATCAGCATCAAGGAAGTATATTATCTTCTGAAGCAAAGCGCTCATCATCCATGTTCAAGAAGCAGAGCGACGGATAAGAATTGAATGTGAATAATGAAGCACCCACGCCTGTGCTTTTGCGGCACCACTCCGTGACGAGAAGTCACGGCGCTGCGGCAGCGAGTGCGAGAGCCGGCGCGCAGCTGCCGGAACTGGAGCGGACCTTCACGGGCGGCCGAATTCGGTCGACATGGGGGCGTTCGGGGCCCTGGATTCGCTCAAGGACGGGGCCACAAAGCGGAAGGCGCGGCAGACGTATTCGGCTCTGGGTGGGACAGAGTTTCGCGCAGAGCGGCGGCAACAGAACGGCGAGAACCTGAACTACCAGCTCCTGAACCCGACCTTCCGGGCGGGAATGGAGAAGGGATTGCAAAAACTCAGCTATACAAAGCAAGCGATTGCGAAAGAAGAGAAACAATTCGCACTAGAACCGCGCGTCCCGTTGCCCCGCGCAGAACCAGTGGGCCGCCTGCGAGTGAAAGACGAGACGCCATGGCGGCAGTACACTGCCGGGAAGGACATCTCTCATGCCACAAAATCTATGCGCGGCTATGCAGTGAAGCAGCGGTTCACGCCCGCGGACATC
>RXOD01003931.1:0-36290 GCA_005223375.1 Amoebophrya sp. AT5.2 | reverse complement strand
GACCGCCACGCTTTTATTGCCCCCCGTCCCCTTACCGCCGTCTTGGCGCCGGTCTCCGATCCGAACATCTCGAACTCGCATGCGATTCCGAAAAAAAAGTGACGATCGAGTTCGAGATGTTCGGATCGGAGACCGCGTGCTGGCTCCCTCTTAACGCCGATCACCTGAAGCCCTAGCATGTTGACCAGGTGGAACGCTGCGGCTGCGGCAACTGTGGCAAGGCTCACCATTTCTCGTCGCTTCGAATTCGTCACGTGGTCGCGCTGCTCTCCCTTTCCTTATCTTTGGTACTTCAGCAAGACGCTGAGGCGACGAAAATCGACCTCGACTGGGAATTGATGCTGAAGGTGATGAATCAATCGCGCCGGCGGCCACGAGAGGGAGGCTTGATTGCGGGAAAAAAATCAGAGTAAAAATTAAAATGATGCCTCAGGCTGAGCCTTTTTTTTCAAAACAAAGCGTCCCTCCGGAGCAAATCCTGGATCTGCTTCAGAGTCTGTGGGTAAGTTGCGCCAAACGCAGAGGGCCTGCGAAGTCGGGTTCGAAAATTGTGCTAGCATCGCCAACTCAAGCAGCTTGAGTCAAGCTCAACAAGTAGGCGAATGAAAAAATACTTTTTACTATGTATCTATAGGATGTGTAAGTGGTGCATGGGTGACTCAAAAGGAGACGCAAACGTGACGCGTCATCGGATCAGTGCACGGAATTTCTCGTCTTGGTATCGGCAATACGACGGGCAATACGACGGAATTGGGTACAATGACCGGTCTGGACTTGGAACCGCAAAGCAACGTCTTCAGCCGAAGAGCGTGCGAATTGTTTTCACGTCGGACGCAGGGGCTCGGAAAAAAGCTGACGCAACAAACAGCCTCAGATAGACCCTGACGACACGGAAAAGCACAGACGAACGACACGCGCCGGCGGTGCCAAGTGTATCTGCTGTCAAATCGGATCTGTGGTCACGTCCGCCACCCAAAACAAATGATCTTGATGAGCCAAAATGGTAACTATAGTACAAGAACAACTTTGTTTATTCTACTATTGCAGCGGCCAGCATGAACTACATGAAGCAACGTTTCGAAATTATACTGTTCTTCATCAATTTCAATCTTGTGCATCATTGTAAACGTTTACGTGATAGTCACAAGCCAGCTTCAGCTGCGGGTCGTTCGATTCGATTAGGCGCATCTCGAGCTCCACGTGGTCGCCTTCTTCCACCCCCGCAACGCCCTCGGGCGTGCCCGTCATGATCAGATCGCCTGGCATGAGCGGAAATACCTTCGTTATGTGTTCCATCAGGAGTGGCACGCTGTAGATCAGATCCTTCGTTGACGTCTGTTGTCGGACCGCCCCATTCACTTTCAGCTCCAGCCAGAACTCCGCGCCGTACGGAAGCCCACTTTGCGAAGGCTGAGATTGTGCTTTTCCGGCAACTACCCTGCCCCTGATGTCCGCCACCAGGTCTGCAGTTCCCAAGAACCGTTTGCACAGGGGGAGAAAGTGCGGCATTCCTTTCGCCACGCACCAGGGCTTGCCCTCGTCCTTGGCTTGCGTCTGGGGGTCCCGCGCGGTCATGTCCAGCCCCACAGTAAAGCCTTGGATGAAGTCGAGTGCGTCCTCTTTCCGAACATGGTAGGCCGGCTTTCCGATCAACACCGCAAGCTCGATCTCGTGGTGTACGGGGCCGACGGAACGAGGAAACATAAGGGGCGAGTCAAACACGAGCGACGACTTCGGCTTCTGAAACAGAATCGGTCTGCCGGCGGGCTGCGGGCGAACAGGAGGGGCAGGGGCGGACTGTAGTTTGGAAAGTCGTGGTGGTAAATTTTGGTTGATGTCCTTGAAAGCTATTTCTATGTCCTCTTGATTGAGTGAAGATGTAACTGTATCAGTACCACAGTGCCTGCGCCTGCAGTAATCTGAATGAAGTACAGTATACTTCTCTTTAACTTTCTTGCTTGGTCCTTCGGTATAAATTCATTCAGCAGGAGCCAGGAGCAGGTGGCAAAATATCCGAGCGCGAGCACCAACCAGTCCGACTGCGCGGCTGCTCACAATTGGAATCGAATCAATTCGAATTCATTGTGATCGCGAAATCGAAAAATTATTTTTGTGTTTGAGTTTGTTTGTGTTCGTGTTCCCCTTCCCTGTATTAGTTTCCCTATCGTGATGTAGTTGATGCAGTTGGACTGGAAGTGGGAGTCTGGCTCTGGGTCTGGGCTAGCCTAAGCCTAGTACAGTACTACAAGAAGTACGTCTACGTGTACTCTAGAATCTCGGTGGTACCACATTTTTTTTCAAGTCCTTTTCGTAACGTTGCCACATTTCATCGACATGTTTCGCATAGTTCTTGCCCACACCGATGATGGTAGTTTGCAGACCTCGCATGTGCTCCGGAAATTCGTGAGGCAGCGGGAGGGGAGGTACTACATGATGTCGAACGATGCTGGCGCCCTTCATCCTTTATATTACCTTTTACAAACTGGGAGAAGGAAAGCACGTTGTAGATGAAGCAAGGAAGTGCAAGATGTAGAATGTCTCTACAACTTATAAGAAAACGCAGAGAATGCCTACCTTGAATATCGAGTAACCACGATGGATAAAGGTTAACCAGAACGGTGAGCATTCACGACCAGACGATGCATGGCCAAGGGAGGAGACATGGATAATTTGAAGTCACAAGATGAAGATCTTCTCATCGAACCGATACACGTACAACGTTTTCCTTTTCTTTTCATTTGTACCGCCGTACTATAAATATCTTCACGGGCAAACGCAACTCGCAACATCAAAGACAATGACAAACGAAACACTACTCACCACCAGTAGAAGCGGTCGAGGAGGAGCACCTGGTGCCCCCGCGCAGCGCCACTTAGTGTTCTCTACGTTGTAGAGACATTCATACATTGTTCTGTCCCTGTGTCGTGTGATGCTTCGATCGGGTAAGAAGTGCTCGAAGTTTGTACGTCGGTTTATTTCGGTCGTTCAAACGTCGCCGCGAATAGGTTCGCTCTCACTCGTACTACCAAACTAAAACTGAGTTCGGCAGAGGCAGCTCGTACGTAAAGCAGACCTACAACACACTTGCTCACGGTCAAGCTGTACTGACTCGCTCACTGGTAGAGACATGACTGTCCTCCGGCTCCCCCGCGGCTGTTCTGGCTTCCGTTCTTTCCACCCTTCCCCAATCCTCCCTTTCGCGCAAAGCCAGTTCCCATCAGGATGTGTCGCTTCGCGGCGTCGTGATCGATTCGCGGACGTTCGCCGTGCGGGTCGGGTACAGTTTGGGTCGGGACCCAGCTTTTCCCATTTACAGGATCACACACGGCGCAGTGCGTTATGTGCTCGGCGGGCACGGGTCGCGTGCACTGGTGGCAGCGCCAACGCTTTATCTCCCCCTGCGCCTTCGCGGTAAACCGAGGGTCGTACTCAGTCTTCGCTGCTGTCCGCGAGGAGGACGACGCTCCTGCTGCGCTCCCACCAGCTTGTTGATGCTGTAGCTGAGCTTGCTGCTTGTCTTCCGCGGCTTTCTGCCGCATGCTCTTCAATACGATTTTGGTCGTGCCTTCTCTTCTACCGGCATTCTGATTGTCGTGGGACGAAGATCTAGCATCAGCCCCCGCACCGGATCCGTACTGATATGAGCTGCCTTTGATGGTTGCCACGGTGCCCCCACTGCTGCTGCCCTTGCCAACGTTGCTCTTGGAGGGCGCTCCAGAAGTTTTATCGTTGTTCCAGCTATGGGCGTTGTTGCCGTTCTTGTTGTTCCAGCTGCTGCCGGCGTTCCAACTTGTATCGCTTTGTTTCTTGTTGTTCCAGCTGTTGTCCTGACTGTTGTGCCACGATCGGTTGTAGTTGTTCCAAGAGGAAGTGGAATTCCAGTTCGAACTCGAATTCCCGCCAGCTGCCGCTCCCGCTTGTTCGGCTTTCCCCCCGCGCGTGATGTTCCTCCGCTCCTTTTTTACGGCGTTTTCGAGCTGCTTGGCCTCCCACGCTTTCTGCTGAGCTTCCCACTCCTTCCACTCCTCGGCCGTCCACTCCTTCTCTTTCCAACTACTCCAGCGGCCCTCACCTTGTCCTTGATCTTTCTGTTTATTCTGCTGTTGCGGGCCTGTGCCCGGTGCTCCGCCGCGTTGTTCTCCTGATGATTCCGAGGGTGCTGCTCCCCCGCTACTTTGAATGAGTGTCCCCGAAGAAGTGTTTTTGGCTGAAAAAACCAAACCCGCAGCGGCCATTGCAGGAGTTCCCTGAGTGACTCCGCCTGCTTTGATCTCGTACTGCAGCGGCTGCTTCATGCTCCGCGCTGCTTCTAGTTTCTGCTTTTCCGCGCGGTAGTTGTTGATCTCCTCGCGCATCCACGCCTCGGTTTCCGACCATTCTGCGTTGTCGCGCGCCTGCACCAGCAGATGGAATTTAAGGCGGTCAATGTCAATCCCCGCGAGTCGGTAGGCGCGCAGCCAGTGGTCAGCGCAATTGACGCTGCTGTCGATCTCGATCTGGGATAGAATCGCGGCGCGGCACTGCCAGTACGAAGAACTGTCGCCGAAGAAGCGCGGCTTGCTGCGGGCCTTCACCCCGAAGGGATTACTGTTGTTGGGGTCGCTTGAAGAAAATGGAGTGCCAAGCATTGTTCCAGATGGTGCCGCGCCGTAGACACGCTTGGTGCCCGCCCTGGCGACCCCGGAGCGAAGTGCGGACGCAAACGCGGCGGACTGCGCCGCCAAGGAGGACGGTGCAGCGGCGGAAGGAGCTCCCTGTCCCTGCTGTGTCGCGGCGGGCGTCGGAGTAGTGAGGAACTTAACACCCTGTTTGCACCACGGGTCGGGCAGGTGAGAGAACCCGCGCCCAAACTCGCCAAAAGGAGGGACCATGCTTCGATGCAGGGTCAGGTACCTGAGTGATCATGCGCGGTGGATGGTGCTGAAATAATTATCATTATGTAGCATCGGTTGAACTTCTTGAACCATTCACTTTCACGTCGGAGGTCGGTCGCGATAAATTTGAACCAACTTTCTCCTACCTACGGCACTGGCAGAGCTTCTTCTATCTTCCACTTCGTTGTAGATGTTCTACGAAAAACTCGGACTCTGAGGTTTTAATTCATAAAGCGTGGTACGTCGAGACGCCTGAGAGGCCCGGACCCTCTGTTTCCGGCCAAACGTCGCCGGAATCCACCTGGACGGTTGGCTGCGTCGCTTCTACGAAAGCGCAGATGTCGCCGGACACTCCTGCCATTTCGATTTCGATGTCCTCGTCGGCGCTGGAACTGCCTGCGCCCGCGTCGTTCCCACCGGCGTCGCCTCCGGTGCCAAAAGCGCTTCCAAAAATGTTAGCTCCAGCTGCAGCGATTCCTTCAGAAGCGTGATGCTCTACCGGCGGAGCTTCTACGCTCTCCCCACCGCGGTCTTGCGAAAGAGCTCCTGACACGATCGACATTTGCTGCGTCACCGCTCCACCTGGACCTGATTGCGGGGGCTGCTGCGCCGCAAACGGGTCGTTTTGCGCGGCTCCTCCTGGTCCTGGTCCTGAGGCCACCTTCCCGTTACCCGATATGAAAGCCGCAATCGAGTCGTTCGCTGCTGCCTCCAACTCCTGATGCCCAGTGGGTTCATTCGGCACGTCGTTTTTTCCTTTGCCTTTTCGTCCAGCAGCCTTCTGCGGCTTCATCGCGGCGGCACTGCCAAACTGGGCCGTTTCCGCGAAAAAGTCTGGGTTCCTCGCTCGCAAGTCCGCTTCGCTTGCGCCCCGAAGGTCGACATCTTCATTTCGCCGCTTGTTCTTCTTCGCTGGTTTTTGAGAGGCGTCGGCTTTTGGAGGTTTCGCCGCTGCCGCTTGATGGTCGCTTGCACCAGCGCCGCCCTCCGGTCTGGACGCTGCGGCAGGTAGTTTTTGGTCTACTTGCGCCCGATTATTTGCTTCAGCCGTTGGCTGTTGCCCGAAGATACTCGTTTGTGACGTTGGCGCCGCGTCGCGGGCAGCAGGCACTGCCCCGAATATGGACGTTGACGCAGGAGCAGCAGTGAAAATTGTTGCACCAGCAGCAGCAAAAATATTATTCCCAGGAGCTGCCCCAGCGCTGGAGCTAGCGGTAGCCACTCCACCAGACGATTGGAACATGGACGCGCGGCCAGGAGTCGATGTCGCTTTGTCGTGCTGTGTCGTGTTGTTGAAGAATGAAGTCGAAGACGATGAGCCGCCGAACGTTTCTGTCCCCGGAGCGGCACCAAAAACACTCGAGGAGGGTGCAGGCGCAGACGACTGCGACTGGATGGGCGGAACAGCTGGAGCTTCGACGCGACCAGAAGTCTCGAAAATCGCAGCTGCGGCCGCTTGGCGCGATGTTGCTGAGAAAGCACTGGTGCGATCCCCGGCCTCCCCGAAAAATCCGAAACTGTTGTTCGGGCACCCTGGACGAGCAGGCATTATGCCGCCTCCTGCGCCTACTTCTGCGTCATTCGCTGGTGCAACTCCGCTCTGCATTAATCTTGCCGAAGCTCGGACCTTGCATGGAATTAGCACTGCTGTTTGCTTTTTGCCGAAGAAATCCTCGTCGTCGAGCAGAAAGAGCCGGCGTTGCCGCTCAAGTTCCTGACTACGAATGCGCGGCCGCGGGGCTGGGGGCGGTTCCGACGACGAGGGCTCTTGATTCACTGCATCTACTACAGCGGGCTGATCCGCACCATCGGCCTCGTCCTGGCTGATGGTCTTCATGTTGCTGCGAATTACTTTCCGCTCACGAAGGCCACCTGCTTCGGCGTCCACTCGGGCGCGCTTTGTGCCGCGTTCTCTAACTGGTCCGTCCACGTCGACCTCGTTCTCGTCAGCTTCAACGTGATTGGAGAGTTCTGCGTGGTCTCGCTGGTCTTCAATAGCAAAAGCTGTCGGTTGGTGCGGTTGTGGTTGCAGCATCAATATTGGTTGTGGTTCGACAAGATCGTAAACGACGTAATCCGCATCGCTCTCGAACTCGACTTCGTCAATGAGGATTCGGCCTTCCAGATCCCGGGTGGGTCGCTTGCTCCCGGGCGACGGCAAGCGTGGCCTCTTGCGATTTGGATTGTTGCGTGCAGCGACCACAGCACTGGAACTCGACGTTGGTCCTCTACCTCCCAGTGCTCCGACGGCCTCCTGCTTTTGCTCCATCTGCTGCTGGTACTGGCCCAGCACGAGACCCCGCCGCTCGCGCAGGATTTCCGCGACGCTGCGGCCGCACTCGAGTGCCTCCCGCGCACGTCGCTGCTGCGCCAGTTTTTGCTCGCTGCGCGCGCGCAGCAGTTCCGGGTCATCGGTCGCAGGCTGCGCATAGTGAAACAACTCCGGCTGCAGGTCGGTGCGGTTCACGAACACCGAGTCATGCCCACGCCGCGCCCGAGCAGACGTCGTGCGAACGTCAGCTGGAACGGTGCTCGCAATCTGCGATGCTGCCGGCAAAACAAACCGCAACAGGGACGCCGCCGCGGCGTCAGGAGGTGGAGAGCCGCCCTCGATAGCGCTACCCTCCTCGTCCTCGTGGTCACCGCTATAATCCTCGGAGGGATGCCGATGCTGGCGCTGGGGGCCCTCGTCGTGACTGGAACACCACCGCTCGC
The DNA here is from genome assembly GCA_005223375.1 of Amoebophrya sp. AT5.2. Classification (NCBI taxonomy): domain Eukaryota; class Dinophyceae; order Syndiniales; family Amoebophryaceae; genus Amoebophrya; species Amoebophrya sp. AT5.2. The sequence continues at coordinate 28,701 of RXOD01003931.1, read as the reverse complement.
TGGCGGGAGGCAATGGCGATGCCGCGGCGGGGCGTGCGGCGGTAGAGGCCATGACTTTGGCGAGGAAGCAACCGATGAGATTGGATTGATAGGAGCGAAGAAAATGGTGCACTTTCCAGATTGACGAGCTGTCCGTGCTCCCGTCGCGAAGCAAGGCGAAGCCCTGGCCCTCTCGGTAGGGATAAGGATAACGAACATGCGCTACATTTTCATATCTAGTACAACGGAAATCTTCCTCTTCGAAAACAAAATCTAAATCTTCACGGTTTTCCTCCACCATGGTTGAATGAGCCCAAGAAACATCTCCCGTTTGCTGTAGCCTAAGGTGGTGCGTTGTCGCTGTCGCTGTTTAGAAGATCGTAGAAGTACAACTCGATCGAAATCTCAACTACGGAAAGCCATCGTCCCGAGCAAAGCGCAGCTGTGTCTGCCGAGGCCAAGCCCACATCCACATCCACATATTCCACGCAAAAGTAGTTTAAAAGTAACATATGATATCGCACGAGCACGACGAACCCACAGCGTCGGCCCATGCAAAAGCGATCCGCCCGGCCCTTCGTGTAAATCGATCAGAACGTGATGATTGTGTCGTTTGAATTTCTTTGGGCAGGACCAGTTCAGGTTCATGGACTTTTATTTAGATTTTTGGTTTATTGCACATTCGAAGGCGTGCACTAGCCATGGTGGAGGGATTCAGATTGAGATGAGCATGCATGAACCAACGTGCTGAAGCTGAAGATCACATGATGAATTTTATAATCTTTTCGTTTTCGTATTGTCGTACAAGGAAGAGCAAGAGATCAATCATTCATCAACAAGCGACTGAGTCTAATACGACAGATGAAGCTGATGCTGAAGTAGCACTGACGCGGCTATGGCTTCCCCTGTTCTAGGCTGGGCTCACTGTGTATCTGGATGACGACGCGCCGGGAGCCTACGTCGGCAGTGTTTCAAATGTTCGTCCCCCCACTGCTTGCTTTTGCTTTTCTATGTTTCTGCAGCAGCGTTTCCACAGGCTTAATCGCTTGGTTCGGGTGCTTGGTCGCCACTTTCGCGATTACGATTCCGTTCGGATTGTCCCCTGATGGCAGTGTACGCATCTCTGGGTGTCGTTTTTCGATTCGCTTCCCGAAGAAGACAGAGAACTTCTGCTTCATCTTCGTGACCGTAAGCTTCGCGAAGTCCTGCTCCTTGTCCCGGCAGACGCACGCAGTCATCTGCGCGTCGAAGCGCTCGGGGGCCCCAAACCGCTTCTTCCAGTCCTCCAGCGTCTCCATCTTGTACGGCAGCGCCGGACTCGCAACCCCAGACACCGACTCCTTCTCGTAGTTATCCCCCTGCAGTTCTTGTTCTCCGTCTCCTCGCATTCCCCCCGCGGCACGAGCTACACCACGACGAGCGCTCTTTTCCCTGGCCGCGACCGCTTCGGCGGCCTCGATGGCGCTGAAGGCGTTGTCCGGATTTTTGTACTCGCGCCGCAGGTGCGGGTCGGTCCCAGGCTTGTAGCGAAAGAGAACCGGAGACGTGTGCTCGGCCTTACTGGACCCCTGGTTGTAGTGGGCGAGCCAGTCGGAAGGAGTGCGCATGGGGATGTCTCTTTTGCGAAACTCCTCGCTGGCCCACATTTTCGGAAGGTAAGACATTCTCCTGTAATGCTAATGTTTGCTTGACGAGGACGTAGAAGAGGTGGGTCCACCTTGTATCCGTATCGATGCACGTTTTTATGCCTTCTACGAGCTAGATGTTGAACAACGTCTACGTCGAATGGAGAATGAGTCTTCTCCTGGTGCTCAGGTAGTTGTAGGCCGGAGCTTCTTCTACTGGGGGAGTGGTACGCGTATCATGCAGTTGTTTGCGCATCTGGGTTTGGGGACGAACGAAAGAATTCGAATGTAAACGTATGATGAAGTTGCAGTTGAACGATAGACTGCAAAGAAGAGCAATCGGTTGGCTCGAGAAACAATTCTCCGTCCACGATTGAGAATCCTGAAAGGAAGGACGATGAAGACCACGCTTCACGAAGCCAGTGCCAGCGTACAGATTGATACATTCATACGTTACTTCTACCGAGTGCTGACACGACCTTGTTCTGAACGCGCACGAAACATGAAGTAAAAAGAGACGCAACGACCAGAAGCTTGCATCCCTGGGGGCACGGCTGCAAATAATCTGGACCTGCATGCGAAGACTGGCAATGGCACGAACCGATACCGCGGCCAATCAACATTCCATGCGTTATGGATAAATTGATCCAGCCCCGGCAGACTGATCGCGAAAAGATTACAAGAACATTCCGTTGCGCTATTCGTTCATTCCTCACTCTCAAGGGCTTGGAACTTCGTGAGTATCGAGCTTATGCTCGATTTTCTGTTTTAGAGTTCTTGAAACTGTGACCCAGCTCTTGGATCCTCCACTTGTGGCTGGTCCCCAGCTACGGTGTTTGGAACCTCGAGTGTTCTCGGAAGGGACGTCGGGTTTGCACCTCGGTTAGACCTCTTGCATGGTGCAAGTTGCTCTACCGTTGTGATCCACAGCTTCTCCTTTACTACGGCCACGTCGATCCATGGATGACAAACCACTCTTCTGTGGGCCCTCGCGCTGTTGCTCAATTTCTACGAGCATTTTCACGACAGCGCTTCATTCGAAATGAATTTCTGACTTCGGCACGCTCAAGTAAGCAAACGCACGCCCAGGCGTCGCACGGCAAGATGCTCCGGCATACGCACACACAATGAAAGAAACAAGGGGCGTAGGCACCCTCTGAGAACAACCTACTCTTCACTTCCAGTTTTGTGTTCCCGCATTCACGATTTCGCTGTCTTATTCCAGTGAACCGACATTCTGAGAAACATACATTGCCAAGGGCCTCTGAGGGATCCCCCCGGCTGATGCGTGGACTTAGTTCCCATTCAGTTCGAGGAGACGGGGACGTCGGTGCGTTGAGTCGGAGCAAGTCGGCCTGGCTTCCTCCAAGCGGGGCGCAGGGCATGTGGCTGGCGTCCTAGTGCACTAGGCGTCAGCGAGCAGGTGCAGACTCTCATGGCAACATGGTCACCCGTACTGCAGAACTGCCACCTGCAGTCATGCCCACATATTTTTCCACCAGAAAAAGAAAAAATGAATTAAAGCTTTTCTGCTTTGTCGTCTCGACAAAACATGGCTGCAGCCGGGGCGTCGTGTTTGCGTCATTGTTTCAACCTGCCTCTACGAGAGCTGCGCAAGTGCATTGAGCTGATGCATGAGAAGACAGTGAGTGAGGCGTCTGACGCTCCCCGCACGGTGATGTGTCACAATCCAGCACTCAGAACGTTAGTGCGATAGGATGGAAGATGAAATTCTCACTTTGCTTAACGAGCTCCTGATTTTGACTTCACTCAGTGGAAAAGACAAAGCACGAGACACAGGAAAAATGGTTGTGACCCGCCCCGGCGATATCCTCCAAGGGGAGACGGCAGGCGCCCCCCACATCATCATTCACCAGTGCAACTGCACCATGGTGAACAGACCGGCAGCCGGTTTAGCGGAAGACGTATTCCGGCACTACCCGTACTCCGACATCTATTCGGACGCATACTGGGGCCGCCAACCCGGTACGATCATCGTGAGCACGCCAGCATCGATCCCGTGGTGGAAAAGAGCAAGTTACTGGGGCCCAGTCGTCATCGCCATGATGGGCCAGAAACGGCCGGGGGGGCCGTCTGAAGGGGATTCGTCTATCATGCGCCTCAACTGGTTCAAAGATGCACTACGTGAGTGCGGGGAATATCTCTGTGAGCTTGTCATGATGCGGCCGAGTCCCATATCGAACAAGAACTTTTCGTCTGATCATCCTTGCGTCGTTGCATTTCCCGCTCGAATCGGGTGTGGGCTAGCACGAGGGAACTGGAACGAGTACAAAGCAGCAATAGAAGCAGCTGCAGCCACATGCACTAAGCGAGTAGGGAAGATGATCGAGTTCCAAATCATCGAGAAAAGCGCCAAAAAGTGGTAGATGTTTTTTTCTTGCGCCCGCATGATTAGCACAGGACATCATCATGCAGCGCGATGCCTTTCAATCTTATCTACTGTCCACCGAAAAGGTCAAGGACAAGCTCGAACCCGTACATTAGTCTGAACGCACAGCGCTACAAGAACTACAATTCCATTGTTACGCCGGCACTTGCAGCGGCGGTCCCACCACCGCTCGACCAGGAAGAGCAATTGCTGCCAGGCTGGCGTCGCGCCGAAAATCGCGAATTCACCTTCTCAGATTTCAGAGGATATTCTCACTGGCAGCAAGAAAATCCGAACGAAAAGATCTTTAGCACTAAGATAAAACCAGAACCGTACCCATATTTTCCGATAGCTGACCCACGCGACCCTGAAAGCGGGCCACTACCGTGGTGGTACGAAAGAGCAAACATCGAAGCGCGAGAACGTAGAATCGAAAGAGAAGAAGGGCGAAAAGTAGTGAAGAAAATAGCAATAGTGCCTCGACCCCTGCTCAAATGGTAACTCGATGGGATGATACTTCTTACGGATCATCTACCAGGCCCCGCGGTCTTCATTGATAAAGAGGAAGCTGATGTAGCCAGAGGTGAAGAAAAATATTGCATGCACTTCCACACAAGCGAACTCGGAATCCCAAGAAGGACATACTGCAAAACCAAGATCCACCGAGTTGATGCACACCAAGTGCCTCTAGGTTACTCGAAAGGTCGCCTACCTGACAACCGAGGATCCGGTCACTCGAATCTCGAAATCGCCAAGTTCAATCGCGAGCACTTCACTTGTAGTTTAGCTACGTTACCACGCCCATTTCGAACGCGGAAATAGTTATGGTGCTTGCCCATTTCGAGGATACTATGGTGCTCACGCGTACACATACTGAAGTCGTTGACGATGGCAAAATTATTCAGTTTGTCTGCAGTGGTAAAATCGACGTCGGCGCCCAACGCTATTGGAGAGCACGGATAAAACAAGAACTACTAGCATACACAGTTGACAAACGCAGTATTAGCATTGGCATACGAGCTCACGACTCACTCTTCGAAGTCCTCGAGTGGCGTGGAGAAGACCCCACTGAAGTCATCGAAAAAGAAGCAGTTGGTATAGCTACAGTTCCCCGTCCTCACTTTCGAAGAAAGTAATCGAAGCAACAAGTAATGGATAACGAACTTACTGGGTGGAAGAACGAGAAGCACCCACTGGAAGGCAAGATCATGTGGTCCATGGAGAAAGCATTCGCGCCACGCGCTCAGGCGGCCTCGGTGGCCGAGTTGAAGGAACTGCAGAACCAGGAAGACGTGGACATTTTGCGCTTCATCAGGGATCATCTAAGCGCCGCCATGCGCGAAACCACGATCAAAAACAACAGCCGCGAACAAATGAAGGAAGAATGCAAGTTGGTATCGTTTACTTGGTCACCTCACAGGCAGCGCCCTGTATCTAAAGCTGATTTTTCACAACGGGATAAATTCGCCTCACACTCCACCCAGATCGCGGCGGCTGCACAGTTCATCGTCAACAAAGAAGGAGAGGGCACCTCGTCCGCGAGCATGCCCCACGGTGCCAAGCACTCCACCTTTCAGTTCCTCCAGCAGTCGGCGCACATGTTGCTGCCGCACGGCGACGAAGTTGCGCGGATGCTCGGCGGGGCCCCCGTCGGATCCGCCTCTGACGCACCGTCTACGCCCAGTATTTCTCATGGAGACTACGACGAAGCGCCGGAAGCGCAATACATCGACGACGTGTGTACTATCAAGAAGAAGAAGAACAGCTGCATCCTCGAACGCTTGGAGGCGTTGTCGGAGCAGATCGAGGAAGTGAACAGCAGCTTGCACGAAGACATCAAAGACGAATCCGATGGCTTCGCGCGCAAGATCGAGACGAAGTGGAACACCAAAACGGAGAACGCCTTCGTCGAGCTCAAAAACATTGTCGACTGCGGCTACGTGCGCGGTTTTCGCAAGGAGATCAAGGAACAATCGAAAAAGCTCGAGCAAGAGAGGCTCGCAACCAAGGTGGACTTCCTTGCGGAGGTAAAGGGCATCAAACACGAGACGAAACAGCTCCGCCGTGAACTCGGCTCGCGGAATGAGCAGTATAAATTTTCTCTTTCTTTCTTGGAAGTCACCACCTCTACTTCGTGAATGCATGACTGGCTGAATATAGATTTGCTAAGAATGAGACAAGCTTCATACTACTTCCCGCAGGTGAAGGAAATGCGGAAACGGCGTTCGCTCAAGAGAAGTTGAAAAGTAGGAGCATGCCGACACTCCAGGAGAGCAGGAATACGGAAGCTTGCGCGACGGTCTAAGGAGGACCGAGGTTGAAATAGGCCACTGAGTGAAGGACTACGCCGAGAAAAGGCTTATCGAGAAGAAATTTATTTTGTTTCACTTCACGACCCACGCTACCGAGAATCTGGAACGTCGATGGAAAAATGTGGAAGCACATGTTCGTAGGGGAAAAGTGGTTTCGTGGGAGTCGTGAAAGGGTCGCGTCTTCGTGGGAAGCTCACGAGCACAGCACCACGAAGGGAGAAATAGCGATGAAAGAGATGAAGTGAAGCCAGTCACCACTCCATCGTCCAACAAGAGCGAACGTATAGAAAAAACAGTCGCGCGATCAAGGAAGTGCGACCTTTTTATTCTCGAGTTCATTGCGAACAAGATGAAGTCTGAGACGACGAAAAATTCTTCGCCGCGACCAGGAGAGGACGGCCGCCCGCCGGCACCCAACAAAGGGCAGAAAGGAGCCCAGAAGAAAGGGAGCACACTACTCTCAGCTGCGACGAACCTGTTGGGAGGAAGCACATCTGCGATCGAGCAGGGCGGCGCATCATCATCCTCGCAACGCCTCCAAGAGTTCAAGGATGTCGCAATGAGCGGCCTAACACCAGAGCAGGAGGAAGCAGTACAGAACCTGCGCCAGAAGCGCAAGAGCTTCGGCATGGAGGAAAACACGTTCGATCCTGAAGCCTACTTCAAGGAGAACTACGCGAGACTCCAGGAAGCCGCGCAGCAGATCGACAGCAAGATCGACGACAAGGCACATCAGAATTTGGTGGCCGACATGTTCGACGAGCGCGTCACGTTCGGGGCACACGTGAAGGGGGCGACGGTCAAGAAGATACGTGAAAATGCCGAAGCGTACTGGCAAGAGCAACAGCAGTTACTCGAAGCAATCGAGGAGGCCCCGAGGAAGTACATCCGAGCAACACCAAACGGTGTGTGCGGCAACTTATTGTCGGCACTCCAATCGAGTACTCCTGCTTACCCGGTCGAAGTTGCCGATGAAGAAAGTGAGGCCTGGGGTGAAAACCTGGCGGCCACGGCAATCGCCGCGTTAACGCGCTTCTGTTGTTTCATGACCCTCGACGGCAACAAGCGAGCAGCAACAGCAAAGTTCGGAAAAGACCTCATCGTCGCGGCGCGGTTTCTCGGCCCCGAGGGGATGATGGCGACAGAACAATTCGCAGCGATACTGGCAGTCTTCGGCGAGATCTTCGGCCCGGCCGCGTGCTGGCCGCTCCCGTTGAAGTTGTTGCTCACCCAGGAAGGGATTTACAAGCCGCGGATCGCCCACCGGATGTGGTGCTGCTTCCGAGCGAAAGTCATCGTCAAAATGCCACTCTTGGACGAAGACGACGTCCACAAGTTCTTCCTCATTGCAGGTTTTATTTCTTTTTATTCGCTCGTCCTGGTGAGAACCCCTTAGTACCATCGAGAGGCACATCTGATTTCACTGCATTCATTTTAAAAACAGGCACAGATCAAGTGCAGTACAACGTCACGAATCAGCTGAGCAAGTGGAGCGACCTGATGCCACTACCGGAAGAGTCTATCAAGGCGATGGCGAGCTGCTCGGTGTGGCCGTTTCATGGCCGCGGCGCAGAGATGGTGGCTCAGCGCATCGAGAGCTTCTACGACATGTTCCAGCCCCCGCCGAAAGTGGTGGTCGGAGGAGACGGAATGGAAGTCGATGAAGAACCATTCAACGAATCCAGCGATTTCCCCCCCTGGAAGGACTTCCCGAAGGCGCGATACTTCGAGCAGTGGGAAGCTACAGCCCAAGTCGAGGCGGACGCAGAAATGATGGCTACCGATCAAGCCGGCGCACAACAGCAACCGCAACCAGGTGCGGGGGAACCAGTCAACTGGGACGGTTTCGGAGGAGTCGACTACTACCAGAGCACGGGCTTCAACTCAAACTACTTGAACGCACCGCCCGCGCCAGGCGCAGGAAAAGGAGTCCCTGTGATAAACAACCCGGCCGCCAAATCCAGGCTGCGGCAAAGGCGGCAAAGGGGCGCCTGCAGCACCGAGCACCGCGAGTGCGACCACGACAGCAGCGACGAGCCTCCCGCCGGGACTAACGCCGGAGGAAGCTAACATCATCCGCCAAATGCGAAATGAAAGCGTATACGCGACTCAGCAGTACGCGAAAAACGGCAGGATTCCTACCATCGACGAAATCACAGGGAAGTCGTGTATGCAGGAGCTGGCAGAGCTAAGATTGAAACAGAATCAGAGCGCGCTTGCGCAGTCGCTGCAGCGGCGGAGTCCGATCCTCGTACTGCCGGAACGAACCGTCGGAGTAGGAATCGATGGTGTCACGAAAGAGATGATCCGCGCGCCCCTTCTTGGACGAAGGCGACCCGGATGATTATCAACGGCCGTTCCGCGAAGACGAAAGAATTCCAGTCGAGTACTGGGACAGCGCCATCATCGACCGCCACGGCAACCTTAATGCGCGGTTGTGCCGCGAAATGGGGGAGGACATCGAAACCCTGCTCGGTCAGGTGAGCCTGGATCAAGAACAGGGAGTGAGGACGCAGCGCGTCGCGAAGCATCCGCGGCTATATGCCCTCACCCTCCACTCCACGGCACAGGCGATCACAACACAAGCCGAAACAATACCGCTCGACAAACTGTGCCGCATGTATGCGGAGCTGGCCATGAGTGGCCTTTTGGAGGAACAGCACGTCAAGCGGTTGACGAACGCATACGTAGCCGAGCCGGCGTCGGTACCTTGGCCCGCCATCTCCAAGATGAAGGAGTGCTGGAGGCATTCAGAACTCTCAGCCACCCTGGAAGTGTTCAAAAGCATGATCAAGTGGTACTTCATGCTGCCGCGCCAACTTCTTCTCTATTTCTATCTCTTGTGGTGGTGTCTCGTGTATTGATTTCTTCTTTCACGGAAAATCTTGTTCTTCCGTCCACTGCAAGCACCAATTTGCATTGAAACATCACGACAGGACCAAAAGCAGCTTAGGCCGCGAGCATCTCATTTTTGCTGGGCTCACCGGCATGGATGGGAAACCGATGACGGAAGTGAAGTTCTCCGAGATTCAGCAGCTGGCGAGGGGAGTCAAGCAAGATGTGTTGCCGTACTCGTCGAAGTCGAATTTTGATCCTCAGGCTGCCCCCACCAAGCATGCCGAGAAGATGAGCAGAAACTACCTGTTTTCAGAAGTCATCGTGATCTTGCTCTACGTGCTGACCCCGCTGTGGCAGGCCGATCCTCTCACCGCGCAAGTGAACTTCGCCTCATTCATCTCCAGAATCATGGCGCAGGGCCTGCACAAACATTTTACTGACTACGACAAAAGGAGGAGCAAAACGCACGCAGTACTCTTACTAGCCGATCGGTTCATGACACGCCTCCTCCCCAACACGACAGTGGACATGCTCATCTCGCTGATAGGCGACTGGGCGAAGGATGTGTATCCTGTTGAGCGCGATCCGAATCAGAAGGAAAAGAAAGGGGAGAAAGGCAAGAACCCGGGCGACCGATCGCAGTGGGACTCACCCTACTACAAAGGGAGTGGAAAATACGGAAAAGGAAATACGAAAGGAGGAGGCAAGTACGGGAAGAAGCCCGGAGACAAAGGCAGCAAATACGACTGGAACAACAAAAACAGTGGAAAATATGGAGGAAAATACGACCACCACTACCAGTATCAGCAAAGCTACCAGCACGACCAGGTCGGGAAAGGCGAGTATGACAGAAACTACATCGATCCGCAAAACCCACCCGGTGGGAAAGATCAGGAAACCAAAGGAGGTGGAAAGAAGGGAGCCGGCAAAGGACTGACCAGTCTGCAGCTGGCGGCGCTACCGGAGGTAGCAAAGAAGGCAAAGAAGGAGTACGGAGAAGCCCTCAAGATGTATAATGATAAGAAGTCGTGTCCAGTCCACGGTGCCGGCATATACAAGATATTAGGCAAGAAAGACAAGAAGGTCCTGTCGTGTCGGAAAGGAAGTGATTGTGAGTGGGATCATGCATTCACGGAACAGTACTGCACGCCATGTGATGACGAACCGAAAGACGCAAATGCGTAGTTTCTTGGAATTTTTCATTCTCATTGAAGAAGACGCCCTTGGTGCGGGCCGATTGTTGACTACTTACAACGAAATAAGGTTTCCCCCCAGCTATGGTCAAGGGGGGTGCAATAAAAGCTACCACGAAAAACCCGCACGGCGGGTCATGTAAAATCATTTTTACTTCAAAGAAGAGATGAAACAAGAAGACCGCGCGCCATTGTACAGCGGTGCAATCGCGCGCCATTGTATAGCGATATACATGCTGAAGAACGGAAACCTATGCACATTCCGGAAATTGTCGCATGGCCTTGATCCTGGCGAACAACTGCTACCAACAATTTAAATTTGTTTTTTGCGACGCATCCATGTATGAAAGAAAAAAGGGAACGATGCAAGTCGCATAACGGACTGCGCCTTTCGCGAAGAAGAAAGTTCGGGATTCGAAGTATGTGAGCACATAGGCTTCGGTCTCATCGTTCGATTTGAGTCGTGGGCGTCGTAGCGAGTGATCGAGACGTCGCGAGGGCGTGGGGGGATCGTCGAACCATCATCGGGAGCGGAAGGTTCGCGCATCGATCACAAATACATCTTTTTCACTCGCAAATCGGAAAGAAAACAAACCGCACGCACCTAATCTCTTGTGTGAAAATTCCAAAATCCAGGTGAGTCCATTACGTCCTTCTTAATTCTTCATTAATAAACCATTCACAAGTCGAGCAAAATGTAAGATTCGCAGCCGCTAACGCACCGGGCTGACCGCCACGATGGCGGTCCTCTCGAAACCGAGAAGAGAGGCCTTCGAAGAAGTGCGAACCCTCTTCGCCCAAAAGAAGGCGGAAGCCGAGGAGAAGGCCGCGAAGCGACAGCGGAAGGAAGAAGAAGATGAACGAATAGCACGTGAAGAGGCGGGACGCCTAAACGAAACCCTCACCGACCTCGAAGAGCTACTCGATATGAGCGCGGTGAAGAAAATCATGAACGAATGGGAAGAAGCGCGGCTGCCGCACATAGTGGACATCAACAAGTCCTACGTCAACTACGATACCGAGTACAAAACGAGGCAGATGAACTCATGGGTCTGGGGGCATCTCGGAAGAACGACCGAGTACCTCGACGAGGGACGTAGAGCCATGCTCTTCGCAAAAGAAGGGAGGGTGAATAAAGGGTTTGACGTCCACGGGAAGCTCCCCATCTACGGGGCATGGAATGGCAGGAAGCTCACTGACGATGAAGTCGCAAGGTGCGATCGCTGAAGCAAAATTCTTATTTTATTTCTCGTTGTATTCCGTTCACTTTTTTCTTGTTGTGGCTTCAATTATCGGAACCAACCGTAGTGAAGAAACCCTTACCGAACGATCGAAAGGTATGAGGAAGTACAAGAAGGAGAAGTCGACTACAACATTCCCATGGCCGAGAAAACAAAGATGAGGAGCGGCCCCTACGCCTTCGAGACCAAGGACGTGCAGGATCGGAGCGCCGCCGCGGTGGTTGATCTGCTTGGCGGCGTCCTCGGAGTAGAGCTCCAAGAAAATGAGCTAGATCCCGATAAATACACTTTTCCTTTCTTCGGGATCGGACAAAAAGTCCTCGACGACGGCACCTATAAAAAGGCGCGTCCCATCGCGAATGAGAAACTGCGTAACCTAATGTGCTCGCCTATCGCTGAACACCTTACTCTTCCGGGAATACCGGATATCATTCAAGGCATTCTCACGTGCCTAAATCCGGGGTACACCGATCCCCACGACCAGGCGAGGCGGGACGTTACTAAGGGCGTGACACAAGGACGCAAGCGCAAAGCCGAAGGTAAGATGTCGTGGAAGGACATCAGCACGCTACCACTGCCACACCCGGAGTACAGCGGGACCTCATTTGTCCCGGCGATCGGAAAAATTGATTTGTATAGGGCGTATATGCAATACGGGGTCAGGGACCCCAAGGAAAATCAATTTATGCTGTACGATCCGAAGAAGGAGGCAATGAGATACGGGCGCATGAATTGCATGACGTTTGGCAATGTCCATTCGGTCTTTGCGTTCTGCGCAGCGTGCTCCGAACCGTTAAATCATTACATTAATACGCTACTTCGTATCCCCGCATACGTATACGTAGACGATGTAATTTTTTTCGGACACCCCGCGCGCATCCACGTTTATTCGTGTGCCGTGCGTCGGTTGTGTAGCATTCTCGGCGTGGCCGTAGCGCCAGAAAAGACAGAAGTGTGCAAGTACGGAGAGGAAATTGAAATATTAGGCATAATGGCAGCACCCACCGAGGATGAGATTTCCTTCTACCTCCCGGCGAAAAAGAAAGCGCTAGCACGCGAAAGAGTGGATGGTCTCGTTGAGATCCTCTCGCAATCCGCTACAAAATTCAAGGGGGGCACGGGCTTCATATTCAAGGAAATCCAGAAGCTAGCGGGGCTCTTAGTACATGCCTTTTTCACAAGGAAGCATAAGCGCAGTATCCCTGTCACCCGCTTCCTCTACAACCTCACGAGCAACGAGAGACAATTCCTCAAAAAAGTCGAAAGCGCAAGGGTAAGAGAAAACACCATCGCCATAATTCGCAAAGCAGCTCAGATAGTAGAAGACGAGCCGCCCTCTGTCTTAAGAAGATTCGCAGCAAAAAAGGGTCGCGTGCATTTGATGACCGATGCATCGGCATCGGCTAAAGATGACCACGCAGCTTTGGGCGGAGTCTTCTTCGACCACAACTCCGAAGCAGTCGGATACTCTTTGCATCTGAAGCAGAAGGAGCTCCCAGAGCTGTTTCGAAATGGCACAATCCTCCTCTACGAAATCCTTGCCGTCACTGTCGCACAACGCCTCTGGAAGGAGCGGATGCAACGTTATCACATCATTGCCCATGTCGACAACGTTGCAACAGTGTACGGCATAGTTAAAGGCCAGCTGGACAATGTTTTAGCGTCGGCTGCTTGCTTCGTTTTGAATGATTTCCAGCAGGAACATTTGCCAGACTCGTACCACTTCTACGGCTACATAAGCACCAACGCAAACTGTGCCGATGCTTGTACAAGGGATGACATGATGAAGCCCCTCCGTGAAATCTACGATCCCAAGTTCGAAGAAAGTAGGGAAGATGTAATGCGCATACTGTATGAAGTAGCGGATGAGATGAAGACGGCAACTCAGCAATTCAAGTTAGACTGCCTCCCATAATAATGTAAAAAAGCCAGTGCTGAGTTTTGTTTTGGTTCATTGAACACAGGAAGCCCGCAAACATGGATGGAGATTGGCACCACCTGTATCCAAGATTGTGAAGAAATACGGAAAGAAAAACAACTGGCACAACGACCCCAAGCTCAAAATCGAGTGGTTCGAAGACAAGAAGGTCAGACGCGCGCGCGCGAAACCTCTCGTCGGTCGCAAACAGGCCAAGGAATGGCCGCTCTCTAGTCAATCCATCCTGACGATCTGGAGAGACGAGGATTGGTACATGCGCAATGGAGGTCTCGCGGATCGAAATTCTAAATGGCGAATTTGGATGTTGTACTGTCGAACACACTGGCCGGCGGCGTTTTTTGAACCAGATCGATACTCGTCGCGCGATCAGGCTGAGTGGCTGCGAAACAATCATCCCAATGTCCATTGGGCAGATCTCCAGGAGTTTGGTACTAGCCCCTGGTTCGAATACAGATTTCAGCTGTTAAAAACATGCCATAGAAGGCCATGAAGACGGAAAGAACGGAATACACAAAATAGGATCCTACCTCTTGGATTGCGGCTACTTGAACCCCGACGCCTACGTCTCCGTGGTCGGAATGCGGCTCAGGGCACTCAACGTGCTGGAACAGCACAACCCGCACGCGAGCGTCCTCATGGCGCAGACGTTCGCCCGACTGGGAGCCCTCATGCTCGATCACGACAGCACCAAGGCGCTGCCGCCCAACTTGAGCTTGGCCTACAAGCTTACAGCCAGGGAGAGGGCGATCTTTTCTCTCTGGATGCAGTCCGGATTGCGGCCGCGATCCCTCCTCCACGTCCGGCCGGATATGATCAAGCGCGACCAAATGTCGCCATGGGCAGAAGTCGCTGTGCCAGTAGTGAAAGTCGATCCGAAACCCGGGGAAGTGTTTAAAATCTTTGTCCCCGCGGCACTCGTACACGAGCATCTGCTCCCATTCACCATCTCAGATCTAGCAGGAATTTGCAAAACTCTCGGTACAACGCTCTACGGCCCCCGAAGGGCGCTCGCGTTGTGGTTCAGAATCCGCGCGGCGGAACTGGGAATCTACCCAAAGCTCGAAGACGGGAAATCCGACAATCCCGCACACGTGATCTTCAAATGTGCAGTGTGCACGCACATGGGGTGGACCCCCACGTCCACTATGTGGGAGGACGAGTATACAATCGACGTCTTTCAGCACCAGTACAAGAGTTTTCACATACATCCACTGATGTACGCCAAGTATTCCGCGAGCTTGTTCGCGAAGTAGATTCTCCCTTCACTGCATAGTTCTATAGCACAGCTGCTCATCTGACTCAAGACTCCAGGAGTACCTCGGGCGCAACTAATTTAAAATTATTGCCCGACGTCCCTTCCGAGAAGAGGAACACCTGTCGTCCTGAGTCACTGAACCTCACTTCACTCTTATTGTCTTCCATTCTCACGGCTGTGTCATCTCTGTTTACAACTCCACTGCCATACGAATACAAGAACCGAATGGCACCAGTTTACTTCGTTTCACTTCAAGCAACGCCTCTGTCCCCGCACAAGAACGGCCACTTCATCGTTGCTGTTCGTATCGGTTGGCTGACTTTCTGGGCCATTCGTATTCGTGAGATTCAGTCGCAGCTTTAGCTGTGCCTCAAGTATGCAACGGTTCCATCGGTCATGATCTGCGGAATCGGTGCTCTTGACCCGCGACCAATCGGTCTCGGGACCATTCGGATTCATTCATGCGCAACTAAATATCTATCACGCGCAAGCGAGAAGAATCGCGACAGTTAAGCCGAGGCTGATATATTTGTTATGGATAAATTGATCCAGCCCCGGCAGACTGATCGCGAAAAGATTACAAGAACATTCCGTTGCGCTATTCGTTCATTCCTCACTCTCAAGGGCTTGGAACTTCGTGAGTATCGAGCTTATGCTCGATTTTCTGTTTTACCCTCCCACCTTCGCCCTTTAGTTGGTTTTTTCTGCATCGAGCTCTCTGCCTCGTTCGAGCTCTCCCGTTTTTCTGCACTTCACTAGTTCCAGTTTGTCGCATGACAACTTCTCCGATTCGTCCCGAGCTTCCAGCAAGGGCCGTGACTGCGTCTCCACATTTCATTCCCGATGCCTGGCTGACTTTCTGGGCCATTCGTATTCGTGAGATTCAGTCGCAGCTTTAGCTGTGCCTCAAGTATGCAGCGGTTCCATCGGTCATGATCTGCGGAATCGGTGCTCTTGACCCGCGACCAATCGGTCTCGGGACCATTCGGATTCATTCATGCGCAACTAAATATCTATCACGCGCAAGCGAGAAGAATCGCGACAGTTAAGCCGAGGCTGATATATTTATTGCTTTCGTTAATAACGACAACGACAACAAAACGAAAGCGACCGAACAAAGAATAAATATAAAAGCGCTTAAGCTCCCTGAACGCTTGCGCTCCTTGTGGAGCTCAAAGAGCTGTCTCGTAAATCTGCCGTGTCGGTGAGATGAAGAAGACGGACTATTTCAGTGTTCCCCGCATCAAGAAAATCCATCGTCGAAGCTTTGCGAGGATTCCGAGCTTTTTAAGAGAAGGCTGCCTTAGCCTTTACTTGGTGTTCATTATTCACAGCACAAAAGTTGGATCGCGCAGCTGCGCTACCGAAAAGAGCTGGCTTGCGTCCGAGCGAGCGCGCCAGAAGCGGGTCTGTAGCGTGCGATCTGAATACCCTTGAATTCCCTCACGTGGATCAAGTAACCGATCATCTCCGCTATGGGTACTATTTCGATAGGGAGAGCGATAATTGCTTTCAAATTTACAGTAGTCTTCGTTGTCGAGTATTCGAATGTCGCGCAAGACTGTGCGGAGCGAGGCTTTGTACCGTTTGCACAAGGTGAGCAGGTTGTCCGCATTCCTAAATGTAGTCGTTGTCCTCAACGCCACTTCATCTGGTCGCGCTGGGGGCACGACTTCTACGACAGCATTTTGATCTTCATCTTCCCCCATGATTTCCAACCTCGTCTTGCTTTGCGCGCGTTCGAGTTCGTCCCGGCGCACGAAAATAAGATCGAAGTCGCCGTAGTATACGAGGCTGTATCCGAAGGCGTTCAGAAGCTCCTGAAGCGCCCGCGCCGAACTCGCGTGCATCAGGTGGGTATGGTCCTGATCTACTTCGCCTTTCATCTCTCTCTCATCTGCTGCATCCTGTAGAAGCTCCGGGTGATTTTGCTCTAGTTCCTGATGCTCCTGCGCCTGCTCGTGCGACTGCGAGTGTTGTTTTATTGCAGTAGAAGATTTCGGCACCAGCCATGCGTCCAGGGGGACCACGACTGCTGGCCACCCGTAGCCGTGTATGTGTTCCACGACGACAACTTTCGGGTGGTACTTCTTCTCGGACAGCAGAATCGCGCGCACAATATGGTAGTCTGCGCCGTCGACGTCCACGCTGAGGAGGTCAAACTCGCTTCCAGCATCGCGATCATCTCCTCGTCGCGAGGTGGAGGAGGAATCTGGCACCCCGTATTGGGTTAGCAAGTCCACGACGTTGTCCGCGGTGACCACCTCCTGGTGCAGATTCACGCGCGGAAGGGAGTAGTGGCTGTCCAGCAGCAGGCCCCGCCACCCGCGCATGGTGCGGAGAAAGCGCGTGTTGTGCTCGATCGCGCCAGGACCCACGCCGATTTCGACGTAGAAAGGTGGCTTAGGTCGTTTTCGTGGTGAGGAGCTGCCTTCTGGTGAAGATGCTGGTATGCTCGGAGGTTCAACCGCCAGGCCTAACACCTGAAAAATCTTTCCGAGCACGATGTCCTTGAAATCCTCCGCAAAGTCCGCATTGGCCACCTTGAGCACATCGCCAGTCGTGCGAAGCTGTCCCGTTTCTGACTCCAGCACCGGCACCGCATTGAGCACTTCCCGCAACTCTACTGCTTCGTCCCCAAGATCGCGAGGACGCTCTCCAGTTTCAAGTTCTTCAGCATCTACTTCCACAAGATCCAGCATAGGAAACGCCAGCTCAGGATCCTCTTCAGCGATTAGGATTTGGACTTGCGCGTAGTGCGAAAAGTGTTTACCGCTGTGCTTTACCAGCGCACGATCCGCGTGAAGAGGCTCGAGTGCCCACAGGTCGAACAAGTCGTTGTACTTGTTGATCATTTTACGTCGTGCAGTCGAGGGTGGAATGCTCGCCCCCCCTTGCGGACGGAATGCCCGTTGCAGCTCGCATTCCGCAGCGAGCATCTTCTGCACTGAGGCCGGTCGACGTGAAGGCGAGTCCTCATCGTTCTCGTCATGGCGGTGGCCTGGGCCTGGGCACGAATACCGAATTTCCATGGTCAGGCCTCCGGCGCCCCCACCGTAGTAAACCGGCAACGTTCCGTCCTGCTGTGCAAAGAGGTCTCGCAGCTGGTCCAGAAGTATTTCCGCGTAGTCCGACCATGGGCGGGGAACCACGGGCAATTCATTTCGAGCATCTTTGCAGCGCGCTTGATGACGTTCTAAAAACGCAGTTAGCGCCTTGTACCCGCGCAGGACCACTTCAGGGTAAATGCCGAACGTCCGCACCGCTTGCCACCCGAAGACCAAGGACTCAAAAATGTCGATTTGATATTCCGCGGAGCCGAAGAAGAGCTTGGGGCTTGCGTTTGCCGATGCTGAGGCAAGGGACGAGCTGGAGACCGCAGCTAGCCCCCGTGCCATGCCGTTGCTGAATGCCGTGAGGTATTCGTACGCGTGCCGGCGCGCCGCGAACGCGCCGCGGAGGTTCGGCGCCGGGTGCAGGATGCTTCCGTGTTTCCAAAGGGCAAAATCCTTCAGCGCGTAGGCCAGGGTCGCGTTCGGTGCTTCTAGTCGGTCGACCATTGTGTTTGCAAAGTTTTCCACTAGCCCGCGCCTCGCTTGTTCGACCTTCGCGTCGCTCCATCCCTCTCGGTGCACCAGCGCCGCGCGCAGAAACGCGGCCATTTGCTTTGCCGGAGCGTTGTGGACGAGATCCGCAGGCAGGCGGTCCTTCGTCGCGTCCACGAAGTTTCGCACGAGGTACGACGGCAGGATCTCACCGCCGGAAAGCCGCTGGAAGGCACGCTCGGCGTGGTGCCACAGCGCGGTACGGAACGTAGACCGTTTGAAGGCCTGCTGGTCCACGAAAAGAATTTTCTGCGACCCGGAGCGAGCCTGCTGCTGGTGCGCGACGCCGTCGAGGAGGTTCAGAGCTTTTGCGAAGGCGGCGCGCGCCCGCGGACGGGGGAGCAACGCGAGCAGCTGCTGGTGCTTGTCCGCAGAAATATTCACGCCGGCGGATGCGCGCACGGCATCGTGGTTTCGTTCGCCGGTCGTGCCGGTGGGCAGCAGCGCCAGCCGGAGGGCAGTCAACCGTCTCGCCGTCTCAATCATGCGCCCTCTGTAGTCGTCCTCAACGGTCGTTGTGCTGGGGGCCTCCGTACGCGCCGCCGAAGCCCGCACCACTGCCCGCTCTGCCGCAATCCCGAGAAGCGTCACAAACGATACGCGGCGAAAGTGCGACAAAAGCGTTTTCACGCCTGCTTCTCCGAAGGCGGAGCTGGCTTGAGGTTCTTCACCTGCTGCCCGCGAAGGCGCTTGGCTTTCGAGGCCAAACTCTAGACAGCCAGCTGCAAATTCTTTCGCTGCATGCAGCCCGTATGCTAAAGGTGTAGTCCGCGTCATCGTTTCCGCATGGGAGCTGACGCTCCTGAGTTTGTGTTTGTCTAGCGCGTCCTGCACTTCTTGCGGCACAGACGTTCCAGCAACGGACTGGTTTAGGTTGTGGTCGTGCGGTTCCCCTGTGCGATCTTCACCACTCTTTTCTTCGTCATCCTCGTCTTCAGCGAGTATCGTCGTCGGAAAAACGCGAACGAGTCTACTTTTGCCACAGGGAACCGCCAGATCTTCCAAGTGGCTGCACAGGCTGTCGGCAATTGCTTCCGTGCCATCCAGCACCTTTTCAAGATCTGCGGAAAACGGGTCCCCACACTCGTAGTAGTGCGCGATCTCGTGGAGGAAGCCGACACTCTTCCAAACGTTGTCGTAGTCGTTGTTGCTGTAGTCTTGCGCGCACAACAAGCTCTCCACTGGTTGTTGATACAAATATTTCGGACTGGTGCTCTTCGCAGCGTCTCCGGACTGCTCTGGTTCAGCGCCAGCAGGCTCTGCGCTCTCATCCGCATCTGCCTCAGACGAGGCCGCTGCTGGAGACAGGAGAACCGTCGACAGCAACTCATCCGAGTACAACAAGGAACCAATTTCAATTTCTTGCTCGACGGCGTCGCTTGTAAATCCAACTGCAGATGTGCCGCGTGGACGCGGTCGAGGATTTCCACCGCCCTCCTCCGGACCGGGCTGTCGTGCGGCACCCCCTTCGTGTTCGTTTTCGATTTCTTGTTCTTCCGCGTCATTGAGTGCGCGCCATATCTCGGCCTCCGGAAAG
This sequence comes from Amoebophrya sp. AT5.2, assembly GCA_005223375.1. Classification (NCBI taxonomy): domain Eukaryota; class Dinophyceae; order Syndiniales; family Amoebophryaceae; genus Amoebophrya; species Amoebophrya sp. AT5.2. Next base: position 8,788 of record RXOD01003931.1, on the reverse strand, counting down.
AGCGCAACAATGCCCGCAGGACACCACGCGCTTTTCCCGAAGACCCCGCCGACTGGGTCTGCTGGTGCTGACGGTGACTCATGGGCTTGGGCGTGCTCCTGGTCGCTAGCAGGTAGAGGTACCCCCGCGACCGCCGTCGCCATGGTGGTAGCGACCAACGCGCGGACGAGGAGCAAGCACGTGCACCGCTGCATCGCATTCTGTTCTCGTCCTGAACAAGAACGCCGCTCCAGTAATAAACGACTCTGATGATCTCCGATCTGTGATCCGGGACGCAGAATCCCCGATGCGAGGAGGGGAATGCTTTCAAAATGAAACGGTAAAAAACAGAACCACGACGAACTGCATTATATGCATACCGCAGTCGCATATGGATGCATACCGGAGCCTTTCACAACATGCTCAGGACATAATGGCGGTCGGTGTCGAGCGAGCGCTCACCTCCCGACTGTTGTAACACTTGGCGAAGCAACAGGAGTGGTCCGTCGGGCGCAAGAATTCTGTTTCTGCTGGCGGCCATTATAATATGACAAGACGAATGGTGGGCGTGGGCGACGTTCCTGTGGAGCTGGAAGTCGCATGAAAAGAACAAGGCAAAAATACGTTTGCGCAGCATGTTGCGAGTTCATGTCCATAGTAAAAAGTTTTCTTTCTGCGTGCGAGTGCGTGTGGTATGTGGTTGCTTTTCATTCCTAATGTCGTGGTGTTTGAAGTGGAGCGGCTCCAACGGGTTCACTTCCCGTCCGGTACTGCGTAGCCGCGCACGATACTGCTTCCATGATCGCGCGGCCCGGGCCCCCCCGCCGCGACGAGCTGGTCACTTGTTGGGTTTGCGATTGTGGTAGCCGGTGCTAGCGCGGCCCCGCTGCTTGGTGCCATCGCCAATACCGTTGTCGTGCTGCTTTCGGGAGCTGCGCCAGGTTCTCGGTCGTACCCCCTGTTCGTACCATTCGCTAGCATCAGGCTGTCGGGGCCGGTTCCAGTGTTGTTTGCGGAGCCGGGGGCTGAGCCTGAGGACGGGGCCATCATCATCGTCATGGGCGCCGCTGGCGCACCGCCCGCACCCATCATGGCTCCAGCACCCGCCCCCCCGGCCCCGCGTCGACAACTCTGGACCAGATTGGCAGTTCGGTGTACCGCCGGGATGTGGTGGCAGGGGCAGCACCACATACAGATGAAGTCTTCAAAGACTTCGTCCGGCCTTACTTTCAAGTGCTGGCCGACGTAATTCTTCCACCGCATCAAAAATATCGCTCCCAGGGCGGACACGAGCAGAGAGACGAGGACCATGATCCCGAAAATACGGTTGGAATTCGCTATCATTTCCTCGAGAGTGCGAGCCATGTCGGCGCACCACCTGTCGCGCATTGTTCGGTTTCTTTTAGTATTACGTGGATGTTATTTACTTGCTCATGATCGGTGGAAAGAGAAAAACTCCGCCACAGCAGTGCACCTGCACTCTGACAGAGAAAAACCTATTAATTAATTTCAAGAAGTAGAAGTAGACCTGAGTGTACTTACGCATGGTCTTGCTTGCGCAGCAGCACCAGCATCCGATGATCATACAGCGCATGTGATAGAAGAAGTGACAGTGTTGGTGTTCGTCTACTCGCAAAGACAAAGCTAATGTATGATCAAAAAGTTGAATGCTAAAATCTTAGTACCTGACTCCAACGCATAGTCCCACCATCCACGTGTGTTGCCTCGCTGCAGGCAGCGCGATTTCGTTGGATACTACGTCGATGCTCAAGCAGGCACAGGCGCACGCCATCCAGCACTCCTGGGTACACTCGCCGCAAACGCGTGGTCGGTCCCACGCGAGCGGTTGCTGCATTTGCATTTGGAGCATTCCTCCTCCGCCTATGGGTGACAATGGGCCTCCAAACGACTGCGAAGGCGCCATTAGGAACACCGGCTGCCCGTGTCCAGCACCGCTTGATGTCATAGGAGTCATGATTACAGGCTGGGTTGCTATCATGGGGGCGCCGACGACCATGTTTCCGGAAGAAGAGGAAGAGGCGCTTCCACCTCCGGCGCCCCCGTACGCAAATTGCGGGCCGTCTCCGCCGGGAAAGACTTTCGCCGGGCTGTTCTGGTGTTCGCCGAAAGGCGTCATCATTTTTTAGTGGCTGTTTCTATTAATTTTTTATCGACCTTTGTTCTTAGAGGAGCGCCAGTACAACTTAAGGGCGTCGTGGAGGTCGTGACTCTGGCGACATTTATTCTTCATCGGAGCAGTAAGACGATCGTTGCGCGTAGAATTATGCAAAAGCGACCTGCAGTGTGTGTCGCAGATGAAATGCACTTTCTTATTTTCAACTGTCTGGCCCAGCGCAGCCACAACTGGAGTTGACACGACTGACCACCAGGTCCAGGAGCACCATCCTACCGGTAGAGCTAGATGAAAGGACTTTGGACTCGAAGTTTGCGCTTGCTTAGTTTCATCGCTCCTCCTCGTTCCCTCGACAGGATGTTTCATGTACAGCGAACTCTGGAAACCGCAGACTCAACAAAACACAGCTGCCTGTCGCGTACTACTGTCTAGTATCAAACGTTCACGTTGTATGATGAATTTGAATACAACGACTACGACATGATCACTCCACGACATTGACATTGTGTTCTGCATGCGGTGGTAAGTGGCTGCGGCGCGGCCGTTCGCGTGCGCTACGATTGCTCCACCTGTCTCGCCTTGCCCTTGCTTCTTCGAAGATGTACTTGCATCGCGTGAAAGCCGTCGCCAACGACACTAATGCCGCGGACCATTTATCTTTTCGGTCAGCGTCGTCTTTTCCAACTCCAACTGAGAGCATGGACATGGAGGTCATGACGTAAAAGCTCCAACGTGTCGTCCCTTCAAGCTAATTGCTGCAATTCATTGCGACTTCAGGCACAACTCTGAAGCGACATTCCTCATCCTTGCGCGTGCGGCTTTTTTGCATTGTACAACCAGGAAAATGAAGAGTCGATGTCAACAGCACCCCTTGTCCTTGCAGTCCCAGCGACCAGCAGGAGCTGCCTCGCGAAAAGCTGGAAATGAGTTTCACACACACATGGAAATTATTGCTTTTGCGAATCCATATCCAGCCCATGCCCATGGCCATGCGATTGCGAACGTATCAATCTATTCTATTGCTACTACGCGATCGATGCGCAAATGCAAATCGATCATCCTGCGTCTACTTCCTGACATCGTCTGTGGAAGGCACACCTGCAGGTGGCTTCCGTCACGATGTCGGTTTTTTTGTTGGGTTCTCGCCACCGTTTGATACTCGCTGCAGATTCGATCTGAGACCAAGCGATGCCCGTGGTTTGCCAGCGAGGCCTCCACCCGGCGATAGTGGTGACGTCAGTGGTGACAAGCCCACGTCCGCCAGTAACCGCGTCGGCTTCTTCACCACGGCGCCTTTCTTCAGACCTGAAAGTGAAATGGAGTAAAATAAATATAAAACTATAGTGAAAGTACAACTTAGTTCAGTCTTGGACTAGAACCAATTTTTAGATTGCAATTGATCTATCAGCTTGTTAACCTTACCTGCCTCCAGCCTCCTTAGCAGTTCTTCCAGCGGTCCGAACGGGTCCACGATCGGCCGGATCGATTTCACGATGGCGAGGGTTTCGTCGAAACCGGATTTGTTGGCGTACATGCAGTAAGCTACGCCCGTGCTTCCCGCCCGGTGCGCGCCGGCCAGACAATGAATCAGCACGGAGTGTCCCTGCTCGATCTGTGCGTCGATCCACTTGAAGGGCTCGAGAAAGAACCGCAGCACGTTCTCCGGAGAATCCATGTTCTTCTCACGCCACCTGGAATCGTTCAGATGCAGCTTCTACTGACGGAAGATGAACAGTAAGCAATTTTGATTACCTAAAATCTGAAAGACCAAAAAAATTGACCCTGACTCATGTCATTCGATCAGTTAGATCCTCTGCGTAACAAGTACCAGTGTGATATTGGGAAGCGGTAGTATTGGTAGCCGGCCTGTCCCTCGTGGAAGTTCTCCGTGGTGGTGTCCTGGCAGTTTACCTGGATTTTATTTTATTTTTACAGAACAATTTATAAGGTTTTAGCCCCGGCGGGAGGGGACCAATGGGACCAATGGGAGCCGGGTGGGGAGTCGATTTCACGCTCTACTCGGGGAGCGGGGGAGTCCGTCGAACACACCCGCAAGAGCCTGCAGAAAGCCTATAGGTAGCGCAAGCGCGAGCCTACTACTCAACCGCACCAGACGACCACGACCTACGGCACTAGCTACGACACAAACACAAACGACACGATGTTCGGCATCGAGAACACCTCCAGCCTGGTAGATGACGTTGCCGCTGCCCTGTACATCAATCAACGCGACTTCTTCACCACACCGGCTCCTATAGGCACGGGCACGCGGAACGGACTAGATGAACGACAATCGAAGCGGCGCCACAGCCTGGAGTGCGCGGAACGTCAATGCTTCCAGGCCACCACCTATACGCGATTCAAGCGCAAGTGAGTCGACCGCTTTGCAAGAGCCCACCCGGCCGAACCCCGAGGGGAGGGGAGCAATGGGACCAATGGGACCAATGGGAGCCGGCCGGGGACTAATGGGACTCCCATTGCTTATAAATTCTTCTGTAATTTTACTTGAGGATGGCCCGGCTTGTTCCTCTTGCTCGTCACGACGAGAACTGGGACCTCGACCACCACGAACACCAGGACCAGGCTTAGTACAACTTGTTCAACTAGCAAGTAAGTTGTTGTAGATGTATGTTGGTGAAACAATGAATAAAATTAAAAAGAAATGTAAATGTTTTAGTTTACTATTCTTTTGATGCTGTGTCGGTCGAGGATGCCTTTGTTTTGTGCGGAGACGAGGTTGCCGATGTAGACTTTTCCCTTGCTGGTGGGGTGCTCGTACACAGCATCCAGCTCGTTGTATCTCCTCGGTCCCGCGTGCCGGAGGAGGTCCACGCCCGCCTTGTGGTAGTCCACCGAACCGAACATTTCCGGGTCCTCGCAGAAGTCTTGTTCTTTGTTACTCTTAATACTGTTGGAATTTTTCACTTCAGTGAACGCTGACGCGTGTGCCTGTGCTCCACCTCCTCAGCTGTCTACCTCAAGATTTTCTCACCGGCTTTCGTGGCCGCCGTCGACGTGGGCGTGTGCTGCGCGGGACCGCGAGGAGGCGCGCGGGGGGTTAGAGAGAGTATGCAGTCCAAAGAAAGGGGCTAACTCGTCGCAACAGTCCACGTCTTGTCCTTCGGATCAGGTTTCGCACGTTGCTGCGTTGATCATCTGTTTGAGCTTGATCTTGATGTCCGCCGCACGACCTTGATGCTGTTGCTGCTGCTCGTGCCAGCAGTTGGTGCTGGTCCTTCTGGACTCGTCGCGGCAAGGGAGCAGCACCAGGATCAATGCAGTACCAGTAGTTTGTTCTTGAGAAAGTAAATTTTCAAACTGTGCCAGTTTCGTATCTATGTCAGTCTCAGTTTCAGTCGTGCTCGGAGTCGGACACGCCGGGTTATATTTTTTACGGTAAAAACAAGGTCGTGTCAGCGGTTGTTAATGTTATTGCCACTTCTTCCATCGTCTTCGTTTTGGAGTTGCACTTGCAGTGATCGTATTAATTGAGTTTATCCACCGTATCGACATCAAGCAAAGTATCTATGAGCATGTGTGAAATCCGTATGCGGTCTCGGTAAACATCACGCGTCATGCGGGGGTTGCGGATGCGTCAATCAAGGGGTCGTGCAGGGGGGCGTGAGAAAGCACGCTGCGTATAAATTTTATGCGAAACTTCTCGTCAGCCATTTTGCGTGACCGAAATCAGTTCGTGGTACGACGAAATGCTTGCAGGTCTACCCACCAGGACTTTGATGTGTGTGGCAACACGCTCTCGCATGCGGCGTGTCAAGCGCAAATCACAGCCTCGGCACTGAGTGAGAACCTGAACGATTGATGGAAACTAGAACCACAAGCGTTAGCTCTTAGACTTTCTTTTCCAGATCGACGCTCGGTCATCAAGAACACGTAGCTGGCTGAAACGGCACAGCATGCAGGTGCAGCAGGTCTGTTCTTGTTTTCTTTTGCGTGCGTCCACGTTCTTGATGCGGATTCTCATTGATTCAACATGTCGCTGGTTTGTACCTGCCTCGAAGGTAAATCTGTATTTCTTCGGTCAAAGAAGGTGTAGGCACGCGTCGCGCAGGTTTTTGGCGAAATAGCAATTTTCTCCGCGCGACGTAGGAGGCTCCTGACTAGGGCCTTCCTTTTCATCAACGCCTCTCGTTTCCACTGGGAGAATCAGACTGTACACCATTCCGTGCATGTAGTCCCGCACCAGCATTTCCGCTTCCACCGCGTCGAAGAAAGGCAGCTGCTGTGCGAGGTTCATCGCGCTCATTCCCGGGAACTTGCAGAGCAACGTGTACACGCGAAGTGTCAGAGCGTTCAGCAGATGCGCATTCAGCGACCCGTCCACGCGACTCCACACCGCCGGCGGGGTGCTCGTGAAGGGCAGAATTTCCAGGTTCACGTTCTTCTCGGAGACAAACTTGTCCTTGTTGCACAGCTGCACCACTTGCTCCGCGGTCACATGCAGCGACTTCTGGTTGATCGCCGGCGCGCCATACAAACGGGCCATGCGCCCGCGAAGGTTGGGGAGGAAGCGATGGTAAAAACGAGAAGGCTGCTGGGAGGGCGGCGCTCCTACTTGCGCGAGTTTATTTCCTTTTCTTGTTGCTGCTTTTGATGAAGATGCAGCCGTGCCAAGATTGTCGTGGTCGTCGTTGGCTCCAGTTTTTGTGCCACCTAGACGAGCCTCGCCGATAAGTGCAGCGTCGTCCTCCTGTGTGCGCATGCTTTCAACCCGGCGGTTCTGGCAGTATTTCTTGGCGACGTGAGCGGGGGCCGCAATCAGTGCGGTGCCTTCGCCGCGCAGGGTACCGGGCGCAAAGCAAACTGCCAGGCGTAGTTTCTCGAGGTCGGCGAGAAGCGGGTCGCGCGCCTCGAAATCCATCGGGATCCCGTTCTGTTCGCGAAGGCGAACCAGTTCCAGGAGCCGCTTCGCCAGCGCTTTCACCGTGGAATCGGGATGAAGGTGAACTTCCGGGCCGTAGTCGAAGCTCGGTGAAGGTGATGAAAACGTAGTGGACGAAGCGGCCTGGGCCCCCTGCAGCTCATGGTGGTCCTTCTTTCGCCGCTTTGGAGCAGGCTCGTCCCTTGGAAGTGCCGACCCTGCGGCCTCACCATCGTCGCGGTCCTCCGGGCTCATCTCTTCGTCCACTTCATCTTTAACGGCTTCTGCGACGGTTTGCACGAAGTCGAGCGGAACGTCGTACGGCTCTAAAGGGTCATGGATCTTACTTGTCGGCATCACCCGTCGCATCCGGGTGACCGCATCGTACACCGGCTTCCCGGTTTTCTGTTCTTCTGCCCGGAGCAAATCGTGACACCGTGCCTCCTGTTCCTGAAGCCACAAACTGTCTTGTTCGGCGGCGTCCACCTGGAAACAGGTCTGGAACCGCGTGTCGGCGTAGTCCACCCGGGCCAGGTACGGAAAATTCTTGGTCAGGCCCAGATGCAGCGAGACGCCCTTGCCTCCGCCGGCGCGTGGCGACAAAGAGCCTCTCACTCTCTTCTTCGTGTGTGTTTTCCTACCCTCGTGGTCGTCGTCCTCGTCATCGAGTATTTCTTCGTCAAGGCCGGAGGACGAAGTTGTGCTGGCGCGACGCTTGCGACTTTTTCTTAGGCGTTTCCTGGTGGTCGCGTCTTCATCTTCGAGCAGGTCGTCTTCTTCGTCAAGGTCATCGTCGTCGTCGAGCGCGTCCTCGTCAGCATCATCTTCATCGTCGTCACTGTCGTCATCGGCGTCATCGTCGTCCTCTTCATCCTCGTCGTCTTCGTCAGAATCCGCATCATCGTCCATCGATGGCGCCTCAACAGGCAATGAGCGTGGCCCCCTACCATTTGATGTCGCAAGGTTCGCCGCGCTCGTCCTTTTCGATTTCGCGGCATTAGAAGCTGTCGCTCCCATTTGTTTCGAAGTCGCTGCAGCTGTCGCTTTCTTCATTTTCCCTGCAGAAGCAGAGGGACCGCTGGCGCTGGATTCCGGCTGCGACGAGGACGTGTCGAAGATGCCTTCGCTCGCACTGGAGGATGAGCCTGCCTTCGGGCCAGCATCGTTTTCTTCGTCTTCCGTTTCTTCCGGCGTTTCGTAGCCCTCGAGGAAATCCGCCAACTCGCGCAGCTTCTCCCGCTCGAAGTGGTCTGGAGGCAACAGTGTCGGTTTCACTTTCACCTCCCCAACAGCCGGCTTCTTCGCAGTTTTTCTCCCTCCACCCGCGACCACAGCCGGGAGCGCCAGCCGCTGCCGCACCGAGGTCCGCTCGTCCAGCAGGACTTGCGCCAGGCACTCCATGTATTCCCCGCTCAGGCTGGTTTCTACCTCCTCCACCGTTCCCGCGCTTTCGAAGTCCCGCGCGAAGCGGAAATGCGCCGAGAAGCGCAGCAGGTCCGAGCGCTTTCCGTACAAAGTGAGCCGAGTACGGTGGGCCAGAATCCACTTCGGCTTGTCCGTCACGTCGAGGTGTCTGTGCGAGTTCGAGCGCTTGAACGCCGTGACCCAGCCCCGCTTCGCGAAGGACTCCTGGATCTGCTCGATCGGTATGGTGGGGCCAGGTGGTAACAAGGACGTGCCTATTGGGGTAAGTGAAATTTTTTGGGGGCTCTTCGGGTTCCCCCTTGCCTTGGCGGTCCTAAAAAGAAGAGGGAGCAGCAGGGACTTTCTGCGGTTGCCAGGCCTGGCACCCTTGC
>RXOD01003930.1:0-36311 GCA_005223375.1 Amoebophrya sp. AT5.2 | reverse complement strand
TCCCGGTGCCCCGACACCCTTCGATGCCGGACGCCGGGAGCGAGTCACGTCCGGTTTTTAAAAGATGTTTCAAAAGATGCATTGTTTTGACCTCTAAACGGAGCTTGGGTGGAGTTCGTGAACAGCTGCACGATCACGCCACGCTTCAAAGTGTTCGAATCGCCGATGATGCAACTCGCGACGCAGTCTCAAACGTCGGAGTCGCCGCTTCGGCAGTGCAAACCGGGACGAGAACACGACGCATCCGCCTGGCTTCCGTCGGAAAAAGGGTGGAAGCGGTTGTTTGATGCGGAAAAAGATCGGTCGATCTTAAAGAGACGGAAGCCGCTGACTGTCGACACCCGTTGTAAGCAGCAGGACAACATCAGCGTCGAAGAATGGAAGTCAGCACCGGAGAACAACAAACCGGGGCAATGCCACGACGCATGCGTGGAGTTTTACCATCAATGTCGCGCAATGTCGGACGAGGACGTAATTCCGAACCTTTTCTACGAGGAAGATCAAGATTCCCCCGAAGGAATCCGTATCTATGCCTACGAAACGAAGATGCAGACGAGACTGTCAGCTGTTTCGTTCTACGCACACGCAGATGCAACAAACACTCCGGAAGGGTATGAAGCAAGGATCGCGGAAAGACGTATCGCTCTGGTCAAGGAACGCACACGCGTCGAAGAGGACTTTTGCGTCCCAAAGTGTTTGCATGCGCTGAAGAAGTTGAGCGACGGCTGCGCGCGGTCGGCGCCCATGCGCATGCATGCTTTTTCTGTGCTGGGGCGCGCGGGCAAAGTAGCAGACTCCACGGACCAGGAGCTGAACCAGGGCCAGCAACCCTGCGCGGCAGGCCTCGGCGGCGGCGTCGTGGATCTCCGGTGGTACCGAGACGCGTTGAACCAGCGGATGGACGAAAGGGATGCGCTGTACCGCAAACAGTACGGTTTGGGACACAGCAACAGCATCGGGGGAACGGCGAAGACGGTTGCGGAATTCTGTGCGAAGCAGGCGGAGCCGGACGAACCGGCGGACGACGAAGCCGGGCCGAACAGCCAACAAAAGTCAGATGAAGCGTCGAGCCCGAACAAGAAGAAGAAGAACGAGATGAGCAAGCACCACAAGGAAAAGGGTCGCGGGCCGTGCGTGAACACATGCAAGAGGTACTTCAAAGAGTGCTACGAGCTGGACGAAGCCGGCACGTTCGACCTGGACGAGAAAAAGACCGGAGAGCCGGAGATCAGCTTGCATTTTCTGCAGCCGAACTTGTGCCAGGCCAGCGACGCCTGCCGCAATGCCATCGTCGCTGCCGCGCAGACTGAGCGGCACGAGGTGTGTCCGATGCACGAGACCCCCGGGAACCCGGACGGCAGACACTGGGGGAGGGTTCCAGCGGTGGTCAAGGGTACGGGGAAAGGAAGGGGTTCGGGTACGGGGATCTCCGTCGCTAAGAGCGTGCCCGGCAGAAGCTTGCCGGCGAAGAGCTTGGCGGAGCACCTCGAGCAGAAGGCGGCGGACCTGGAAGAAGGGCTTTTCCTCGGCGACCAGGGCTGCAGCGGGGGAGGTGGGAAGAACGAAGGCGAGGATGGCCGCGACGGAGTCGTGCAGAGGGCGGAGCGGGCCTTCGCCTTCCGCGCGGTGAAGTCGCCGGACGACTACTGCTCGGACATCGCCTGGGACAAACGCCCCGCGACCTTCATGAGTCAAGAGACCGGGACCATGCTCGCACACGACTACTTCGACCTCGCCGCGCACGCCAAAGCCAATCATGGGGAGGAGGAGAAGGAGGAGGAACAACCGCATGAAGATCCGGCGAGCAGCTCGCAACTACAAACGATGGCCACAATCTTACCGGCGAGTGCACATCAAGAGACGACACCATCATTGAGATCCACCCCTTCCGCCCAAAGGCATGCGGAAAATGCCCTTTCTTCCAGCCCGGCCTTCCAAGGAAAAGGAAAATCCACCTTCGCACAGCTACTGGCGTCACGCGCCACTCCGGCCGGGAACGGCGAGGGAGAAAAGAAAACCGATGCTGGCACGCCGACAACTGCAACACCAGCGGCACCAGCGAAACCGCCGGCACCATCAGCCAAGGCCCAGAGCGCTGCTTCCTCTCCCGCCGCCTTGCCAGCAGTCGTGTTCCCGGCAACGGGACCCAAGCACCGCCGCGCGTGCAAGCGCGTGTGCGCGGACTTCTTCGAGATGTGCCACGGCATTTTGGAGGTGAGTTCCACGGCGGAGACAGAGAGGTTCGACCCCCGGAAGATGAACGCAACCAACAGTTACAGACGGTTTCTTGAGCAGGAACGCGGCGGCGTGCTGTCGCAGGTGGTCAACAGCAAGGCCGGGAAAGAAGTCAAAAAAGCGCTTGGTTCCCAACTTGGTGGGCTTGCAAGTAAGCTGCCAGACCAGCTGATTCACAAGGTTGCGGGTCAACTGGCTGGCCAAGGGGATGCGATCACGGCGTCCGCGCTGCTGCAAACGACCATCGCAACAGATGGGAAAGAGCACGAGAAGGGCGAAAAGATGGAGAACGCCGAAGGCAGCTCGTCCTTGCTGCATCAGCATCAGGGAGGTATTTCATAATTTGTTATTCTTTGATACTTACGTGCCCCACCTACGCTGAAAGTAGTGTACTTCATGACGATTGTTACTGGAACTGGCGTCGTCCTCCGCATGCGCATTCGTTTGTTAGTACTTAGATTGATTTAAAAACTAAAACTGTTACTGTTTGTACTATCATGAATCATGACGCAATCGCAAATGCAAAAAATATCAATGAGCCAACAACAACAGATTTACTGGAGCGAGTAGCTCCAGTAGGGGCCGGCGGCCACGACTGGCCCATCCCCCCGAAGTAGACCTAGAGAGACCTGCTTCCGAAAAATAGAAATTAAAGACTCACACGCATGCAGAAGATCGATACGTGTTTCTGTAGTACTCGTGGGGCGAGAGCGTATGCTCGTCCTGGAACAGCTGGATTTTCAGAAAACTACACAGAGGACATACAAAACAAAAATCTTAATCTACCTCTAACAGAAAATGCTGAGGCAGAGCCTGAGCAGCACGGCGAGCCCCACCAGGAGCGGCCCGGCGAGGTGCCCTCCATGGAAGACGAAGATGCGGAAGAAGATCACATGAGCCCTGAGGAGAAGGTACGTTGCGACCACCTGCTAGCGGCGGCGGATCAGTGCAAGAAATACACAGATCTACTGAAGCAGAACTGTAACTCGGTGAGCCTGAAGGAGATGAGCTTTTGGCTCTACCTCGACCCAGCCGGGCTCGCGCGGTGCAAGGAGCCCCTGAATCGGCGCGCCGACCGGCTGAAAAAATACCGGGACGACGTTAGAGAGACGGTCAAAAAACAGATCGAAGCGGAAGCGGAAGAGGAGCAGAATGGGAGCAATGAAAAAGCGGAAGACGAAAAGAAAAAAGGTAGCCTTAGCTGCTGCTAGTGGTAGCAGGAGCTCGAGCTTCCGATGCGAAGAAGGGAGAGTGGCGAAAGGACCACGGGGAGCGTGAGCGGAAAGAAAGAAGCCTTGATTTTGAAGGGTGTCGCCGGCGGACCTCGGCGGCACATGTTAAATTTTGATACACGAAGTAGACTATGACGAACAAACGAATACGAGATGTAGAGACGACGAGTGAGAGTTGAAGCAAGAGGCGCTTTCTGCTTGTTCACTCAAGATTCGTACAAACATTTTGAACTAGCTACCAGTCGTAGATGACGCGGACGACACCTCCCGAGCGTGGAATCATTGACTCGCCTACTTACGCGTTAACGTCGGCATATCGGTTGTTGTGCCGCAAGGTAAGAGCTAGACCTAGAGCTACAGCTAGACCATGCATTCGAACTTTTTCTCACATCGATCTCCAGCCACAACATCAACTAAGACACGATTTCCGATTTTTTGTTTCTATTTACCCTTGCTTTTATCTTACTTTATGAATGTTTTTCGGGCTTCTTGTTCTGTTGTTTTTGGTACGAAACAGGCTCAGTTACTTACTCATTTTTTTTGACAGAACTGCAATCCAGAGCAATCGAATGGATTTTTTAGTCGCATCATGTTGAATACTGGTACTCGAACTCGTGTTGTCTGCAGCTTCTATCTATATCAATCTATGAGTGTCAATGTCTTTCGCTTTCCTCTTACTACATGATCTACATGTTGTTTTCTACAGGTTGTACACTACAGCCTTATCAATGAATGTGACTCGGCCAAGATGCAAACCTCCCCCCAAAAAATATGACCGCGATTGTAAGAGAGACAAACAGAAACAGGTAAATCAGAATCACCCAGCACGAAGACGAACAGGTAAGTACATAAGTAAGTCACTCCATTTATTTGTAAACTAACACCTCCGAGACCGAGTTGCATTTTGCATGTTGTATGAGAACCAGGCTCAGGTGAATGTGCCGGCGTTCTTACTTGATTTCGGAAGACGAAAATGGGCCGGCGCGAATATTGCTCGGATATACTTTGGTGATGATGTTGGGTGCCGCCATCGTGTGTTCAACCTTCATCGCACAACCGACAACATAAAACAAAAGGGTGCCAGGCGAGTACGAGATGGAGAAGGAAGGACGACCAGCAGGACGACCGTTAGTTACCGTTTTCGACGTATCAGAATACATTTCTTCTACCCGAACCCGTTGGTTCGCCCGCATGTACTTCCTGTTAGTTTGCCAACATGGTTTCTGCAAACCCAAACGTACTTCTAGTTGAGGCCTGTGCTCCTTGTGAAATGAAGAGCGTGCTGACCAAGACCACGACCACCACCCCGCTGGCAACCATCAACGGTTACTGGAAGCCTGTTTCTGTTTCTTTGTGGTGGAAGTGATACGAAGAAACATAGTATTACTTACGAACTAGCGCGAACACGAACTACGAGAAATAAAATATTAAGCTTAACAGCAAGAAGTCGAAGTCGTGCAGCTCTTGACCGTGTCACAGTAGATAAGTAGGACGAAAAGATTTGTTCGCTCGTCACTAATCGTTTTCTTTGTTGACGACCACCACCACCGTCGACAGGCCAAAATGTCCGCCGTCGCGATGTCCGCCATGGGCATGAGTATGATGCCGCCTCAGTCTCTGACAGCAGGCATGCCGGACCCGAGCACCATCTCCAAGCAGAAGGACGCTTATATGAAGATGCTCGACGAGCAGGTCAAGCAGGGCCAGTGGGTGCTCGAAGCACAGATTAAGCACCAGAAGGTACTTACTAAGATGTGCCTCCGCTTACACTTCCGAATCCGAACCTCTACGTCTACATCCAGGCTGTTGCGCAGCGTGTACATGTCCATGTAACAGACACAGATGACTCGCTTTTGCGATTACAAACAAGCACACCGAAAGTAGTTCTTGTATGTCGCAGAAGGTGACGAAGGAAGAGGTGGAGCCTACATCAAATACGACTACATACTATTAATTTATTTTTCTCTATGTCACAGAGAGATGGCTTCTTGATCGGTCTTAGAGCCTGTGAATCGGAATCAGATTGAGTTTCTTGAAGATGCATGGATATCGAGGTCGACTGCTGCAGCTTACCTTACGCAGATGTCAAGTCCTTCCTCCCACCAACATATCACTTACTTATGTACTTGATGTTCCGGGAGGACGTCGATTCTATTCATTTATCTCGATTGTGGTCATGGTCGTCGTCGTAAGTATCCTCATCCTATGCATCCCGTTCTCGGAGCGCAGAAGTCACGGAGCTCATTCCCACTACACCTACATCGCTGCAGGAGTACCTGGCCGGGCAGGCCGACCAGCAGAAGAGGCAGTTCATCATGCAGATTGACATGGAGATCAAGCAGCAGGAAATGGCTTTGGACCAGCAGCGCGTCGAGCAGCTCATGGCTTTGCTTAAGGGTTGAATAAATTCAGGTTCTGGTCCAGGCTTAGGTTTGCTAAGAAATGACGCAGCTCCTCATCTCCCGTTCAGGGACTAGGATCCGAGCAGGAGTTCTGACGCACCGATGCCCCCGAGAAGGCTGCGGCCTCCTGTGTGTGATTCCACTTGATGTGGGCTGGTTCCCGTCCCAGCTGACTTGGCAGCCATACGGCGGTGGCGAGTCCCTGGCTACTGGTGTCGGTCTAATTGGAGAGAGGACCTCCAAGTGCACCCGAATGGAGACCACCTGACACCCTTAGCAGCCACTTCTTGCTGGGTGCCATCACTCACCTCCATGGGTCTGACCATCTGATAACCGAGGAACCGATAGCGTTAACGTCCATAAACCTAGACCTGAGGCACGACCTGGATTTTTTCAACCTCTAATTTGCAGCAGCAGGCAGGGCAGCAGAAGGCTGCGCTGGAGCAGCAGTCGATGCAGCTCACGATGGAATACCAGCAGAAGAAGGCCGAGGAGGAGATGCAGAAGCAGCAGTTCGAAATGGAAAAGAAGCAGCAGGTATAGAGGATGTAGTTGTGTTTAATGAGTATCAGTAATGATTATGATCAGTCTGTATAGATGAAGTAGCGAGTTCTGGAAGTGGAAGTGGAACAAGTTCTTGATGTTGTCGTAAAAAATATTTTTTTTTTTTTCGTTCATCCTCCACGACCACGACCACGAAAATGAAATTGATTCATGATGACGATACAACTTCTCACAGGAGATGCAGATGATGATGCAGATGGAGATGGCCAAGTTTTCCGGCGGTGATCTGTTCCAGGGGCTGTCCACGATGATGCAGCCGCAGGCCCCCATGGCCACCGTCGTGCCTGGGCAACAGTACTACGCCTAAAGGACTCCTGTCACTAACTCTAGAGTACGAGGTAGAGGAGGTTGTTGAAGTACCTTTATAAGACTAAGATGAAGAAGAAGATGATGATGAATCCCGACCAACTACTAGTAGTACGGAATTCTACTTCTACTAGATGTAATTGTTGATAACGATAAAGGCTGCTGCAGTTTCGGCTTCGGCGGGATGCCGCAGTGTCTGTTGGAACTGCTACTGCATGTCCGGTTTATGCACAATTTCGCTCAAATTTCTCCTTCTTTTTCAATTTCTTCAGTCACTCACAGGTGAAGCTGGTGTGATGAATTCGGGCAAAACATTTTGAACGACGAGATGACGTGCTCTGTGAATCTTCACTGAAGAAGCAGGGCCGCACTCACACAAAAGTAGTAGTTCGCTCTCGCTGGCACGAGGATGGACGAGCACGAGCTACAACTAGAGGCAAACAAGTTGATGGTGGTGGATATCATATGCATATGGAAGAAACCACTTCTCAGGCCGCGTATTGTCCGTAAAAATCCACCTTTGTCAAGAAGAGTAGAAGAACCGGCGTAGCTGTTGTGTGCCGACGTGTTATGATTCAAGATTTACTTTGTTGGCAAATGGCTTGATCAACCTACTTCACAACAAATTGAAGATTGAGGACTTTCACAAATGCATCAAACTTTGGCGCCACGACCACCACTTTCATGGACAATCTGCTTCAACTTTTTCAATTATGTTGATTCATTGATTTTCATTGTGATTCGTGATTCCGATTTATCCTGCTACTAGTCCTCTTCTCAACTACACATCCATGTTGCAGTCGAGTCAGTATAAATTGATAAATCTTGATCTTCCGCATGATGAACCGACTCACAAGGGCACCACGACAGTGGCAATGAATCATCGATGCGCCCCTGCGAACCTATTTTCATACCGTGTTGGCCAGCGATGAATTTAGCTCTGCAGAGCAGATGTCGAAAAATTTTGATGATTGAATAAACCTTCGCGACTCCTGTTCGTTGGTGGCAGGATCGTTTTGGTTGCGGACGCCGATCGAAGTGTTTTGTCTTCTCGCTGGTTCTCTTCCGGTTCCTTTGATGTCTTCTGCCGAGTAGACGTCGGAGGCATCGCGAGCAGGCAGGCGCTACGAGAGAGGGAGCAGCTACTGCAGAGAGTGAGGTTGAGGTGGCAAAAGAATGTCGGAGCGGGGGAGGTCCTTCTCGGTCGTTTTGTCGTGAGCGCGCGTTGCACGACATAAACGAAGTCGCGACCAGCATTACTCGATGTAGTGGCGGCCATACATTCATACATAAGCTTGACCCAAGCTTTACATTTGAAGAATAATCAACGCACACGGACGTAGGGTTAGGTCCACGGACTGTGCATGTGGGTCTACCAGTGCAGCAGATGCAGAAGCTGCTGAAGCAATGCCCGGAGCGAGCAGCATGAAGAAGGCGGCGGGCGCTGCAGCCTCCTCGGCACGTGTGCGGCCCGCGGCGTCATCGTTCGCAAGCACCAGAAAGCCGGTTGTCCCAGTGGTCCCTTCTGCTGGAGTGGTCCGGAAAGACGACACCAAGAGAAAAAAACTACAACACCAGCGGGGTGATATTAAAACTGAAAATTCAAAAGAAGAAGTAGAAGAACGAAAAAGAGAAGGGCGACCGCGACCTGTTCACGGTCACGTAGCTGAAGAGCCACCATCTACGGATGCCGGTGCGAGACTTTCCCTGCTTGAGAGGCTGCAGGCACGTAGGGCGCAAAATCAAGAAGAGAGGGATGGACCTCCGTCAGGTTCAGGAGGAGCGAAAGATGAAGAACTAGCACAATTACTGACCCCGCGCCAACCGCAACGACCTCCACCTCCTCGCACCACGGCCGCAGTTGCGGCGATTTCTTCAAGCCCAGATCTCGTACTGGAGTCACCTGCACCTGCGCAGAAGATAGACCCGCGATGGACGCCGTCGCCTACGCCCGGCGTTCTTGTTCCTGGTGCAGGAGCAGGAGGCTTGGAAAGCCAAAGCAAGAATAACAAAGCCCCTCTTCCTGTTGAGCAGAGCATAATTGTTCCGGACAAGCGAGAGTGCAAACTGAAGCTCATCACGCCGAGCAACAGCAAGTCGAACAATCGGTCCCCCTCTCCGCAAGTCGGCGGTGCGGCGGGGGCGATGGCAGAAGTTGCCTCCTCTTCGGGCGCGAAGAAGGGCGCACTCCCCGGCGCGGCGTTGGGTCGGAGGAGCCGCGGGAGCACCACCAAGCGGCGGAGGAGCTCGAAAGTAGCTGCGCCAGTGATGAAAACTGAAACGATCGGGGAGGTGGAGCGCGACATAGACGAAGCGCGCAAGTTGGCAGAGCGGGAGCAAGTCCGTCGACAGTCGGTCGAGGAATTTGAGAGGGGGCGGCTCTCGTTTGATCAGCTGCCGTTGTCGGAGAAGCTGCGGATTCGGCGAAACAGCGACCAGCCGCTCGCGTTGGTCGCGTTCAGCAGTTTGACGACGGCGCAGCGAGAGCAGAAGCACGCGCTCTCCCCCACCGCTGTGAAAGCGCTCGAGCCGGCACCGAAGACCAAGAAGGAGATAGCGGACGAGAAGCGCTCCAGGAGGATCGCCTTCGAATGCTCCCCGGAGGGGGACCGATTGTTCTTCGAGCGGGTGGAGCGGAAGCGCAAGCGGGAGGAGGCGAAGAGTTTGCTGATTGCGGAAAGTGGCTTTCCGGCTTTGGGTGGCGCGCGGCGGAAGTCCTTCTGCGGCTGCCTGATTCCCGAGGGCAAGTTTGATTGCGAGCACGCGGCGAAACGGTACCGGAGCCTGGGACTTGCCGCGGAGTATCGCTGGGATGATGATATCAAGCGGAAACACATGCTGGTGGCGAGGGCGGAGGCAGCTGGAGCCCGAGCCGTCAGAGCAGGGGGTGGAAACACGCCTGACACTGCAGCTGGTTCGGACGTTCGACTGGCAGTAGAGTCAGGTGGAAATGAGGCCGTACAAGGAGAAGTACGAGGTGGTGGACCACCGGGAGCTGCATCATCTTCGTCATCGTCGAATAAAGCGGCAGGTGTTACACTTACACGCTCTTTGAATGATAGCGAGGCCCAGGTGGAGCAGCAGGCCGTCGTACGAGTACGACCCGTTCCGGCCGCCGAGGAACAAGACGACGAGGACGAAATCGTTAGTGTCTTTGACGACGCAGACGGCGTCGGCGACGAGATGCTAATGATATGCCAGGAGGCGGAGCCGGCTCTCCCACTACCGGTGGCTCCGAGGACCTCGGACGTGCCGCGAGCGATCACGCAGCGCTGAACAAACGACACATCTGGCGAAGCGAAGATCGCGCGCCAAGTGTTGAGCGCACCTTCGATAAAATTACAACCTACGAAAAAATAAAAAATTTAATGGCGTGCGTAGAGTGGTTGTGGTTCTACCTTTTGCTAAAGTAAGTACACGCTTTTCAAACAAGAAACAGTTCCAGTTGTACACCACCGCAGTTCTTCTTTTTTGACCCAGACCGACGAGACTCACTCAACGGGGAAGACGATGGCAACATGATGATGTTTCAGAGGATAAGAAAGTACATACTCAACATGATACGATATCGATAATTGATGATAGGTCGTGCAGCTGAACAAGCAATGAGTGACATTCATCTTGTTGCGAGAAAGAGAAGGCGGCAGCTATACAGAATCAGAAAAGAAAGCGGAAAAAACATAGAAGAACAAGAAGTAGGTGTAGGATGCCTGCCTAGTTCTGGAGGCGCCCTTTATGGATGTTGTGGGACAATGAATCTGTGGCTGTGCTGGAACTCGATTGCAATCAAGGTTTGCGATTGCAGTCGCGAGTACGCCTCCAAGAGAGATCGGCGCGCGATACCCGAGAGACCACTTCGACAACGTCGTCGTATCAGTAAGTTGTATCTATAGTAGGCTGCCAAAACTAGACTTTGTATCTAGAGTAAGCTACGATGATCGTGGTCGGGAGTGGGTGCGCTGATTTCGTTTTTGACCGTACCACGAGAAGGTGAAGAAGTGGGTCACTCATGGCTTCGTTTGGTACAAATGAGATATACCAGGGCACGACAGATTCCGCCACAGGAAAGATACGTTTGAGCAGCTCCAGACGCTCAGCACGAAGATTAAGTAAGATCACCAGCTTAAAACACCAGATCATAGTATTTTCGTCATGGAGACGAGCAGTAGAATTCCCCTGCCGCAGCAGCAGCAGGGGGCTCGCCGGGTACCGGCACCGATCCTGCTGCAGCAGCCCCGCACCATTGGCACACCTGTCTTAATACCAGCGCCGGCCCAGCGCTCCCTCGTGCAGACCAGGGGGAGCGCAAAGGCAAACATCACACCCCGGAACTCCGTGCTTCAGTTTGATCCAAAATCAACGGGAAAATTCAGCCACCAGCCGAAAGTTTCCGTCAGCCCCGCTGTGTCGCGGAAAACCTCCGCCGATCCCAGATCCTCATCTTCTACTTCTACTTCGCAGGCCGGCGCTGCAGCTGCCCTTGGTTCTTCTTCTACGCAGCAAGCGACGGCTCTGGCAGCGACGAGCCGAACTCCTGGGTCCGTGACGCCGCAGCACGCATTTGTGACTCCACGGGGGACGCCGCAGCTGCTCGCGAGCTCGGCGCACGGAACGCCGCAACTGGGTGGCGGACGAAACGAAGGTTCTGGATCTGGTGGTCAAGATGCTGCGAAGTCGAAGGAACCGCAACAAGCGCCTGGCCGTGCACCAACGCGCGCGACGCAAAAGATCAATGTCGGGGGGATCTACAACAACTCCGCAGCAACATCAGCGGGAGGGGCTGCCGGCGTGAGCAGGACTGTAACGTCAACGCCGTCGATCATGAATGCGAATCTCAAACCAGGCCCCGCAGCTGCGTACGCAAGCGGGTCGGCATCGGTTGGAGCGACACCCCAAAAGCAACGCGAGCTCAAGCGCAGCACGCAAGCTCCGACTCTGTTGCCTTGGGCTTCGTTGCGCGCGCCGCAGCTAGCGACCGTGCTGACCCCTCGTGCCCCGCCGACAGTGGTTCCGCCGACAATCTTGAACAAGGCGGGGAGTAGCTCGGTTCCTGTGTTTGCCGCTACAGGAAAGGGGGCTCTTGCGGCTACGCGTCTCGTAGTGCCTCCCGCGGGAGGACGGGCGGAAGGTCCAACTTCAACTCCATTGACATCCTCGAAGCCTGCTCCGTCGACTGGGACAACTGGCGGCACCGGTACTGCTCAAGCTGCTCCCCTCGTTGTACAAACCGGCGTGATGCCGCCGCCTCCGGCGATGCGGGTGAAATTTGGCGTGATTTCCGGCCCAAAACCGTTGTCGAAGGACATTCCGAATCGCACCTGGGAACAGCTCCCTGGCGCCTCTCGCTCGTTGTCGGCACCGCGAAGCAAGGGTGCGCAGCTATTGAAGATTGCACCAAGCTCAGCCCGGGGTCCTCGCGGCTCCGGGGGACCACCGTCGAATGCGGGATCCGTCTCGGTGCCGGTTGATCAGCAGCTGCAGTTTGTCTCCGACGGGTCCGCTCCAGCTCGCGTATCAGGCCCACGGAGTCCAAGCGCTACTTCGCAGCTTCCCCCAACTGTAAAAACGCCCGTGCCGCTACAACAGGAGGTCATCTCCGTCGTCCCATCGCCGACCGATCCCAGCGTGCTGGAGTCAGTCTCCGTGGCAAACACGCCGGCAGCCGGTGTGCCTGGCTCTGCGCTCGACCCGTTGTCGCGCAGCGCGCGCGTAGCGTTCTCGAGCATGAAAATCGCCGGGCCGTCACCGATTCTACCACCCCAAGCGCAGGCCGACCTCGTCACTGCGCAGCCCCAGCCGTCACCGCAACAAGCAGAAAATCTGGGGGCTTTTTCGACGGCTGGATCTGGAGCAGCGGGGGCGGCTACCGTTGGTCCTCGCTCTCAGAGCCCCGGTGGAAGCAGGTTCCCGACCCCGAAACCCCCGCGGGCACCGGGGGATGCGATGCCGACAACGGTGGAGGCCGTGGTTGAGGCAGTGCAAGTTTGCTATGTTGACGCGGCGGAAGATGACGTTCATCTCGAGAAGCACGAGAATCAGCACCCAACCGGTGCTGGGGCAACTACCACTACGCCAACTGGAGTATTGAAGCCCTCGAGCTCGAACGTTGCGAAGAAGAAGAACGAGGTGCCAGTGATCGTCGTCACGGACTACGACGAGCAGATCGCAGCTGCCCCCGCCCCCGCAGCAAAGCCAAAGCCTCCGGCACAGGAAGACGCCCTGAACAACAGCAGCGGACGCAGGTCGGACGACTCCTCCGTCTCCTTCAGCGTGAGCAAGTCCTCATCTACTTCAATCGAATTCAAGGTCGCGGAACCCGCGGCCGCCCTGGAGCAGCTCGAGGAGGGCCTCCGGAACGTCAGCAGCATTGCTTCCGGGGGAGGGTCTGCCGAGGTGGAACCTCCGTCCTCTTTGGTCTCCTCGTCTTCGTCCGGCTCGTGTTCGGGCTCCTCGTCCGGCGCCGCCGCGCCATTGAATGTGACGATGAAAATCGTGCCGGACGACGGGATCGGAAATGGAACAACACGATCCCTTCCCGTCTTGACGGGGGGGACAGGAGCATCAGCAACTACGACTGCAACGAGAACGACCGCGACGAAGCCAAACGACTTCGCATCCGCGTCCCTCGTGGATCTTTGGTTCGATGGGCGTACTTGGCGGACCACTTCCCCGGTGTTCCCGGATCACAAAACCGCGAAGATTCGCTACTGGGAGCCTTTTTCGGAGGTGAAGCAGCTGGCGCGCCTGGAGGACGTTCTGTCGCAGCTCGAAAAGGACTTCCCGAGCGTCGTCGAGGAAATTGCGGTGATTTCCCCAATTTGCGATACGAACGCGAATCCAGCGCTCGCGGAAAGGGGAACCAAACCGAGTCCCGCTCCTGCGCTCGCTACTTCACCCGGTGCGGCTGCGGACGTCCTGCTGCGGAGCCAGAGCACGCACTTCTTGGTGCAGCACCATCGGACAACGCCGCTGGAGCGAAGGTTGAACTCGCTGCCCGAGGACTTAGCGAGACTGGCGAGGGAAGCAGCGCTGCGGTGCGCCAACGCAAATGTAAATGAGAATGAAACCAAGAACAACGACAATCATTGGGCGACGCTGATCGAGTTTGTGATTCTCGTGTGTCACCAGATTCTGCGCACGCCGACGCCCCAGATGTCGAGGGCGGTTTGGCTCGCGTTCTGCCGCGACTTCGAACGCCATCTGGTCCGTTCTGTTTTTCAGAAGTGCGACAGCCCACAGAACCTGCTCGCTTCTACTGCTGCCTTGGAGGATGCAAGTGCGAGTCTGCTGTGGCGACGGTTGGAGAGACTGTCGCCGGTGCTGCGCGACGAACTCGAGCAGTGGCACGTACTGGAGCGAGGTACTGCTGTTTCCATAAGAATAAAAGTGTTTTGATTGTTCTTGCACTTGCACGCACGTGGGGTAGGGTATTGCTCACTATTTGTACTTCTTCATTTTCTGCACCACCCACGCACAGTTGGCCGCAAGCATCCTGCCACGACTTCGTTTGGGCAGACGACGAGCATCGAGACGGCCGCTGTCCAATTCGTGTATTTTTTTCTCCGAAGCGTCTGGCTGCTTGCCGGCAGAATTGTGCCCGAAGTCGGAATTTCCGCCACCGTTCTGCTGCCCGGCTCCTTGCACCAGCAGCTGAACCTAATGCAAGGCAACTACGACAATTCGGAGGAGATGCGAGCCACGCTCTCCTCGCCGGATGTGCACGACGCTGCGCTGTACTGGTACGAAGCCTGTTTCACGGACCACCACATCGACGCGATGAGAGCGATCCGGGCGGACAGGGACGAGCTGGCGGCAACCGTGCGTGCGGTGTTTCGTTCGCTTTCGTCTTGTTCTCCTTCGACTTCGACTTCGATCGCGTGCGGAAGTTCGGCGCAGAGCTTCGTGTTCGCGGTGATGGAAGCGCTCGGCCTACCGCAGCCCTACGGCTGCCCAGACGCGCTATGGTACCAGCTGTTTCGAGAGGCCGACGCGGGGGGAAGATTCGTTCTGTCGACGCCGTCCGCG
The DNA here is from genome assembly GCA_005223375.1 of Amoebophrya sp. AT5.2. Classification (NCBI taxonomy): domain Eukaryota; class Dinophyceae; order Syndiniales; family Amoebophryaceae; genus Amoebophrya; species Amoebophrya sp. AT5.2. Next base: position 21,547 of record RXOD01003930.1, on the reverse strand, counting down.
GCGAATAGCTACGTGCGGATCTTCCTGGGCCGCGTGCTGCATTTGTACGCGAAACTTACCAGTGCCGGGTCCGGATTGTACCAGAATCTGCTCCAAGTGCCTGGTGCCGGAGATGCGACGGGCAGTTCCGGTTCGGGAACAGCCTCTAGCGCCATTCCAATTCCTATTCCGGGCAGTACGACGAGCGTGACGTCGAACTCCGCGAGTATTGGCGTGCCGCTCCAGCCGAGGACCATCGTGCGGACGAGGGAAGACTTTAAGGCGGGTCGCGGGGCGTCGCCTGCGCCGGCGCGCGTTGAGCGTACGGGACACCAGGCGCTGCAAGCTGCCGCAAAGCAAGCGTACCAGCATGAAGCAGAAATAGCTCTCGATTGCCCCCGTGATGAAGTTGAAGATGCTGACGCGTCCTTCCGCTCGGCCGAGGAGCAGGTGGCGCCGGAGGTTTGGGTGTCGACGCCGGTTATGCTTGCTGGGGATGTTGAGGATGGGGCAAGTGCCGGCTCATCTTCGGCGCAGCAACAGCAGCAGCACTTCGGTGGCGGGCCGCAACATGAGGTACTCGATATAACATTCGCGCCCGCAGCGTCAAGGCCCGACCCCGAGCAGAGCCACGTGATTCGGTTGCAATCAGAGAAAACTGCTTTGGAGCGGAAACTGGAGGAGATGGCTGCCGAACTGCAGGAGTGGAAGGAGCAGAGTGCGGCGGAATCCGTCAAAATGCAGCAACGCGTCTTAGCAGCGGACCTGGAGAGTTCGCAGGTGAAGTCGCAAGTGCGAATCGAAGTACAGAAAAAGGAAACGGCGATACGCGAACTGGAAGCGAAATTGAACTCCGTTTTTCAAGAGCGGAACGAACTCGCAAGAGAAAGGGAAAGAGAAAGGCAGAATGTTGAAGAAGTGCAGCGACGGTTAAGCAAGGAAAAGGAGGAGGCGGAAAAATCAATGGTACGTAGACTCGATGTTGATAGCTTGGCCTTGGGATTGCTTGTGCTTGCAGGAGTGGTTTTTGCATTTGTATTTATTTCTTTCACTATCAATGAATTATGTTGATGTTCCGCTCCACCATCAATCATCAATCATCAACATCAACTCAGTCACAGTGACAGGAGTGTGTCGCTCAGTGTGAGTTTTGCTGGCTATGCTAATAAATATGCATGATCCCACCTTTTCCTCTTTCGTCAGGCGGCCGAACGCGACGCGCTTCTCGCTACTGTCCGCGGGCTTCAGAGCGAGCGCGATGGCGCGCAGAAGGTGCAAAAGCTCTGTGAGGCTCGCCTTCAGCTCGCGGAGAGAGAAAAGGAGAAGCAGGAGAAGTCGCTCAAAGAGCAGGAAGAGGTTCTGCGGAAGTCCGTACAGGAAACAGAGGAATTATTCCGACAAAAAGTGGAACATGAACGTGAGGAGATGGAGCGAAAGCTGCTCGAGGCTTTTGAAACCGAAAAAGAGGGGCTTCTGCAGCAGAAAGAAAGTTTGGACTCGGCCGAAAAGGAAGTCCTGAAGCAGCAATACATGGCAGAACTAAAAGAGCTGGAAGACGTCTACACAAAAGCGATGGAGGACATCGAAACCAGGTACAGGAGGGTGGCCAATTTTAACACGGAATCGTGTACTGTAACTGCTGCCATAGAAGGCTTGTTCTTCATCTTAATCGTTTAAATGAAAAAAAACCGGCGGGAATGAAACGATGTAGCAGTCACGCATCAATTAGCGTCCGTCAAGACGTGGTAATATAACTCACTGTGACTTCTCAACATTGATACTAACTCTCTTTGTTGCTACTACAGCTACTCCGGCGTGACTCGCGAGAAGTCTACACTCGAGAAGCAGCTTGCCGCCGAGATGGAGAAATCGAAGAGGGAGCATGCCGAGTCCACGAGGATGATTGCTGCCCTCCAGCAGGAGCTCGTCATTGCCGGGCAAAACGCCGACGCGGCGCAGGACAGGTTCCAGGCACAGGCCGACGAGCGGCTACGCCAAGAGAAGGAGGAGGCCGTGGAAGCCGTGGAAGCGAAGATGAGGGAACTGCTAAACGCGCAGTTGCAGAGTGTGGAAGCGGAAAAGGAAAAGGCGAAGGAAGAAGCGAGGACGCTGGTAAAGAGCGCGGAGCGAGCTGAGAAGGAGAAGTTGCTTGCGCAAATCGCGGAGCTCGTGGAACAGAGGAAGAAGGGAGAGGCGGAATTGCGCGAGCTGCGGGAGCGGGAAATGGAAGAAAAACGCGCGGCAGAGGCGTTGCTCGCGGAGAAAAAGCACGCAGCTCCGGCGGTGGTCGCAACGGAGACCCCAGTTTTCGGCCTCAGCGAATCAACGGAGGAGGAAAATTCGACGACGTTCAATGCTGCACAATCTGAGGAGCATGATCGTCCACTGCACTTGGTGCCCGCGCCGCGCGGACGGACTTCCACCTCGGCTGGCGAATCCCTGATAAAACTCAACTCGGACGCATCAGCAAGGGTCGTGCAGGATAGTTCGGTCTCCCCCATCCCGATGCCAATGCCCGCGGCCAGTCCACCAGTGCACCGGAGCTCCAAAATTCCGCTCGCAAGCCCTCCGGCTGCGGCCACGTCCTCGTCCAAGCTGCCCAGCGACATGCAAACGCCGAACAACATGGTGACCCCTGTTTTCCTCAAGAACCTCGCGGATGGCGAGCGCCTAAACTCTCTGCTACGGGAATTCAGCATCGATGAACTCACCGGTCTGCCGAGCGAGATCCGCCGCGAGTTGCGCGTGGTAGACAACGGCGGCTCGGATTTGAAGGTGACGTTTTCGGCGGGGAGCGCTGGTCGAGGCGCGGAATCGGCGGAAAAACAAAAACCGGACGTCGAGTCTGCACAAGCGGTTCTGTTTCACAACCCGTCGATGTCGTCAACGGGTTCGCAATACCGTGCGCTGCAGTCCGAGAGCCTGCATCATGACGGCGTCAACGTGGTCCCTGTGACACAGCTTCCGAAGCGCACGCAGCTGACAGCGAGCACAGCGGCAGTCGTGAACATCAATGACGAAATAGTTCTCTCACCGGCGTCGAAAGCAGCAGCAGCAGCTGCAGGCGCAGTTCCGATGGCCTTGGCTCCTCCTCCACAAGCTCCGGGTCCGGCAGGAGGTGTTCGCGCACCGAGTCGAAATGTGTCCCTGGGGGAGCCACGAAAGCCCGCTGTTCCGGCTGCCGCCTCCGCGGCTGGGCCTCCGCCTTCGCAGCTAGGTGCCACCTCTGCGGCGCGGTCCCTACTTCGGAGAAAAGCGAGCCCGCCTGGCTGCACCGCAGGGACGTCGATGCAATCGAGCCTCATCGTGGAAAACGATAATCAGGAACACCAGAACTACGAAGATGACGCGCTCCTCGGCGAAACCAGTTACAGTTTTGCTTTTGGAGCTGCGGCTGATGGATGTGGACGTGGAGGCGCAGAGACCACTGAAGACCACTCTTATTCAGGAGAGAAAGAAGCCTCAGTCATTTCTGGCGTCTCTTCCTTCCGCATTGACCACACGAATTCAGACTTGTACCGGAAAACCCTCGCAGCGGCGACAAGTACCAACAGCGGGACGAGCCCAAGCAGGGCTACGAAGAGAAGAGTGAAGTCTGCGTCTTCTTCATCAGCGACGAGAAGTCGCTGTGGTGGAATGTCAACCTTAATCATGGGCAGTGGAGTCGCACTCCTCGCAACAGGGCCGAATAAGCCCGCGAAAACCACGACCCGCTCGGGATCATCCCCCGGCGCGAAACGCGAAAGCAAATCGAAATCCCGCTCTCGCAGCCAAAGCCCGGAGAAGAACGAGCTTGCGCGTCGTTCGTTGCTCGAGGCCTCGAAAACTCTGGACAAACTGCGTAAACAGCACAACGAAAAACTGCAGCGGAAAGCGTCCGAGGGGGAAGTTGAGCTTGCCGGTGGGCGCGGTCTCGTGCCGCTGCAGCACAAGGAACAAAAACAGCATGCGTCTACTGGTGCGCCTCCACCGGCTGGTGTCGTGTACTACACGTCAGATGGCATCGTGCTCGGGCAACCGGTGGCTGCCCCCGTCGCAGCTGCTGCTCCGACCTCCGCAGGAAAAGCGTTCCTGTTCATGAATGATAAAGTGTATGACGACGAGTTGAATTCAGCGCAGTCTTCCCCGATGAAGATCAGTCGCCCGCGGGATGCGTCGCCGGCCTGGGCCGCAGAAATGCGCACACTTCTGACGGAAGCGGGAGTAGGAAGCGCAAACGACGAGAACCCGTTTCCCGTTTTCACTGCGGGAGTTGCTGTTGCGGCGGGTGCTTCCGCGGGGCATGAACTACAAGGATTCGCAAATAAATCCGAGTGTTCGGCGCAGGAGCCAAGCCCCGGAGGCGGTGCTGTTGAGCGCGCTCGTTTACCCGAGCAGGTGCCTCCTCCTGCTCTCGTCGCGGTGGATCAAGAAAATGATCCGCCGCCGCAGCTCCCGAGATCATCGAACCAAGACGCCGCAGAGCTCCACTCACTTCCCACGTCACCGTCCCCCATCAAGCCCCGCTACACCGTGAGTCTTGACACCGCGAAGTCCAACTTCGAGCTCACTTCCATTGCGCCGCACAAATCGGAGAGTTTGATCCTACTCTCCTCCGGCGCACGGAACCACCGCTCTTGCGTTTCCTCCAGCGGCCTGTCCATCACCGAACTGAAGCAGGAACTCGACCGGCAGCAATCGGAGTTTGAGCAGCAGATGGAGTCGCTGCGCGAGGAAAAACTGGATTTGGAGAAACAGAAAAAAATTGAGTCGAACGTGAGCGAATCGGTGAAGGAGATCGTGAAGGAGCAACGGGACCTGTACAAGAGCGACAGCGTGAAGATGGAGCACGACCTGGTGGAAATGCAAAAACTCCTGAGCGAGGAGCTGGAAAGGCGCAAACTCGCGGACTCGGATATTCAGCGGCTGCTGGAGGCGAACAAACGAGAAAAGGAACTGCATGCAGAGATGATGGCGGCACAGGAGGAAAGACTGCGGAAAATGGAGGACATGGCAGTGTACGGAGTTGCAACGGGCGTTGGGATGCACGAGGGGGCTTCAACGATGTTGGGGGACGACGTTGAGTTCGCGGCGGATGTATCTACTTCACAGCTACCGCAAAGCGTCCCGCCGACGCCGGGGAACCTGATCGCGGCGCAGGAGGCTTCCGGGCGCGTGTTTCAGAACGATATCGCGAATTCGTCGGCGGCCGCCGCTGAACGTGAAAGTGGCGACACCGGAATCAACGCCAACCGCGCACCGAGAATCCTGTCTACTCCATCGCATGTCGTCACGAGTATGGTGCCTCCACAGGTGGTGCACCAACACCAACAGCAACACATGGCGACCATCGGCGGCACGGCTGGTTCGACCCTAATGCCGGCTCCCAACATGACGTCGCCGGCCCCGCCGACGATGCGTGTGCAGGGACCGAGTCCGTCCCCAGCTTCGCAAATTCGAATCATGCAGCAGCCGCAGCCGCAATCGATTTGGATCCAAGACCCGCAAACGGGGCAGTTGACGCAGGCCATCGTTTTGCAGGGCAACATGCAACATGTTGCCGCGCAAGCCGCGCAACCAATCTTGACGCCGAATCCGAAGCCGCAGGCGAGACTCGTCCCGAAAGGCAGAAGTGCCAGCACGACCAGGGGAAGAGGACATCAGGGGACAACATCCTCGAGGCCGCGCTCGTCACGCGGGGCCAGCAGAAATACGAGCAGAACAGCCAGCCGTCCAGCTTCGCCAGGAAAGATGGCGTCGTCGTCGAGCGGAGGCGGAGTCGCTGGAAGCAGGAGGAGTTCCGCGGCAAAGTCAAATACCTCCTCCACTACCGGTCGGCGCATGATCGTCCGCGAGCAGCACCTGCATTTCCACGGCGCTACGACTACGTCAAACGGAAACGTAATGCCTTCGCTGGTCGTACAGGAGAACCCCCAACACGACCACGCGGTGGAGCAAAGCATGAGCGACGTGCTGATGGGCTACCCGGGGCCGCACCGGGCAGACTTGCTGGGAGGTCCGACGCAGACGAGAAGAACGTCCTCGTCGGCCGCAGCTGCGCGTCAGCAAAGCGAGCAGATGAGACAGCACGAAGTGCTTGTGCAGCAGGCGCTGCAACAGGGACGACAAACGCTGCAGCAGCACCAGATGGCACCGCTTGGGGGGAGCTCGTCGCTCCATCTCGATGAACAACAGTATCCACAGCCACTCTACAACTTCGAGTCACAGGCACAGGAGCAGCAGCAAGATGTTTTACTCTCTCTCCCCGGCAACCGCTTGCTGCACTGGAAGTCATCACCTGCAAGCGACGCAAACTCTGTCCCGCTGCACCAGGCGGTGGCGCAGCACCAGCAGACGCAGGATCACTTCGGCGTCAACAGCATCGGCAACCAGCACGACGTTTACTACAATTACAGTTTCGTGCCACCCGCCCGTCACAGCTCCCTTGCGGGCGCGAGCAGGGGCAGTAGGGGTTCTGCTTCCACTGCCGGGGTCGGGTACACGAGCAAGAGTCTCAAGCGGCGGATCGTGGCCTCGTCGTCGCGGCGGTCGGTATCGCCAGGGGGAGCAGGTGGGAGAACGCGGATGGTGGTGCGGAGGGGTTCAGCGGAGAGTGGCATGCTCAACACAAGCTACGGAAACAGTAACATTTACAGCAGATACAGCTTACAACAAAGTTCGCCGTCGCGCAGCCGAAGCCCGGCGAATAAGAGAAAGAGAGGAGCGGCGGCGTTGGATAGCGGGAGGCTGTTGTCGTGGGGAAGGGGATGAAGAGAATAGCGAAATCAAAGAAACCTATACCTAAATTTTAAATCAAAACAACGAAAAAACACGCAACACGTTTGTTCGTCGAACCTAGGGTGTGGAGGAATTGAAACAAAAACAAGCGACAGGTAGCATTGAGTGGAGTTTCCGGATCCGGGGCAGAGGCTTGCGATTGGCAAGGCGGGCCGAGAAAGAAATTGGGCGACCGCGGCACGACGACAGGTAAGCGAGGAAGCTTTAGTATTTCCAAAGATGACCACAATCAATGACAAGAAAGACATCAAAGACAAGGCATGAACATCAAGATGGATCTACCAATTACATCTCTAAACAACGATCCCCTCTCCTAGAAGTACTAGAGTCTAAAAAATAAGACTAAGAGCAGGAGACTTCTTCTCCACATTTTGCAGCGAGCGTTTGACGCAGAGAAAGAGAACGAGAAATGAATCCCAATGCTGATCGAGTACTTCCAATAAATCAATCGATTCAATACATGTATCGGAACTCGAACTGGAACAGTCAGTCCCTTAGATTCTATCCCCAGTCGTGCTCGTGGATGATGAACATGAAGGTGCTGGAGCTAGTGGTTCCCCTTCCACCCTACGAGCGTCGATATATCAGATCATCGAAGAAGATGAAGAATTAATGACCACCAGATTCCCATTGATTCCCTTGTATCACCGGAGTACTTCTTGCACTTGTTCGAAGGATGAATGAAATGGTGGACCAGAAATTTCAACTACGACTTCGGCTAAGCAAACCATCGAAACAAATTTGAAAAGGGACTTTCTCTCTCTTGTATTGGAACTAGTGAGTACACTACCGGCACCTGCACCTTCTCCCGTAACTATCAATGTACCAAGCGCAAACAAAATGAGGATGACGTTGTCGCCGAGAACTACAAACAGTGCTAGAAAAACAATTGAAGAAACAGGTAGAGACGTAAGAAACTATTTGAACCTAGCAAAATGGCAAAGGCAATTAGGTGGGGAATACAAACCTCGGAACGAGCGATGGATGCCGCCTGATGCCGTTAGGCTAAGCCTGAAGCCCCCATGATTTGCGTTCACCGACCTTCAGGTCAACAAGAACTCTTTCAATTTCAATGCTATAATGTCCGTGCGTGCCGGGTGTTGTCCGTATCTGACACTGGTTCTTCGTCTTTTTCGTGATAGTACTTGTTCTAACCGCGATTGATTCTGGAGGTTCATATTCATTCCAATGTATGAATTGCGGGTCGTTCCCAGATCACGATCAGCTCGATCCCTTCTTGCTCTTGCTCACGCGTGGAGGATCAGTCCTTTTTCATATGGAATCGCAAAACCAATACCTCCAGAAAAAAAATAAAACAAAATACTCGAACTCGTACCGACTAGATGAATGATCAATCGATGTCCTGCACCTAGCCGCGAGAAGTTGAAGTACTACTAGGCCTGGGGCGGAAAAGGAAAACTAAAGCACTACTACAACTACGTCTACGATACGAGTGCAACGAACTACTACATTCATAGCCATACCATAGAAAGGACGATCAAGTCTAGATCGCGACTGCGACTATGTTTCGGAAGATGTGCGTCTAAGCCTAAGCCAAGCGCTCGTTGCAGTCGCGATATCTGACGGTGCACGTCTCCTTGACAGGAATCTCCCGGCCCGGACCTATACTTACAATTTCAACAGCAGCACGGCGAATACGTGGGCGTGGGGTCGTGGCATAATATTAAAAGAGCGTACTTAATTTAGACGTACCATATCTAAGAAATGGGGGTCGCGACGCGCGTTGTATAAAGTAACACAACGAACCGCTTTCATCGTCTGACTTTCGTTTCAATTTCATCATTTCCAGCGACCCACCCACGTGATGTCGGGCCGGGATGTTGATATCGAGATGCTCGCTGAGCAGCCGGTTGAGGGGGGTTCCGGCAGCTCCAAGAACGTGAGTGCCGACGCGTCCTACCAGCCCCCCGCGTCGTCCTCCAGTTCTTCCCAGCCCAAGAACCAGACGAACATCGAGTCCGAGGACGTGATCCGGCTCATTCTCCAGTTTTGCCGCGACAACGACTTGCCCCGCACGCTGATGACCCTGCAGGAGGAGGCCAAGGTCCCGCTGAACACAGTCGATTCGCTCGAGGCGCTGCTCGACGACGTGAACAATGGCAGGTGGGACGACGTGCTGCGGGCCTGCAGCTACCTGGCGCTGCCCATGGACGTGAAGATGGACCTGTTCGAGCACGTGGCGCTGGAGTTCATCGAGAACGTCGAGTTCGAGACCGCGCAGGTGCTACTCGAGCACACGCAGCCGATGAAGGTGATGCGCGGCGACGCGCCGGAGCGCTTCCAGCGCATGGCGCAGCTGGTCCGGAAGGGGCAGCAGGCGCTGGGGCATCAGCAGAGCGGGGGAGCGGGAGGCAGCACGACGTCCGCGGCCTTCGAGCGGTTCGAACGGGATCACTTGAAAGAGGGACTGTACCCACAAGGAAAGTCGCGGAAGGAGCGGCGGGGGGACGTGGCGCAGGCGATGACAGAGTACGTGCGGGTGTGTCCGCCGAACCGCCTTCTCGCGCTCCTGGGGCAGAGCCTGCGCTGGCAGAAGCACGTGGGGATAATAAGAGACGGCGAAGATATCGACCTCTTCCGCGGCATCGACAAGAGCCTGGTGCAGAGAACGAAGGCGGGAGGTACGTTTTATTTCATGCCTTGGATTCGCTTCGGGCCTTGGATCGTGCCCGTTGCGCTCTACCAAGTTGTACTCAGCTCGTCGATTTGTGCACACAGAGGACACATACTAACTTGTATCGTTTTCGTTCTTGACGCCATCGTACAAGAATAACGATCACAACCTCCACGTCCACCTCCAATAAAATTGGATCACAAGAAATTGAAATTCATAGGTTTTATATATCACTACCCTACGTCACCCCAGCCGGGCGGGCGGCAGCTCTCATCAAACAAGAACTTCTACAGGCACCAAGGACCTGGTATCTGGCGACACGTTTCCTCGGCACTGCGCGAAGCAGATCAAGCTTGTGGAGGTTCCTTCTTCTTGTGCGTATTCGTCTGACGGGCAGTTTCTCGCGGTTGGCGCCGAGGATGGGCTGGTCGAGTTGTACGACCCTCGTTCCGGGAAGTCGCGGCACGACCTCCCCTACCAGAACGCGAAGGATCCGAACTTGATCGCGCTGTCCCACTCCGTCACGGCGCTGCAGTTCTCGCACAACAATGCGCTCCTCGCCGTGGGGGACACGGGCGGCTGCCTCACTCTGTTCGCGGTGGAGGACGCCGCTATCAAGCAAAAGATGCAGGCGCACGAGAAGTCGAGTCCGATCCTCACGATCGCGTGGAACCACCAGGGGACGCAGGTACTGACCGGCAGTTCGGACGCGACCGCGCGGCTGCATGGCCTAACCGCGGGCAAAACGCTAAAAGAGTACCGCGGACACTCCTCGTATATTCAAACGGTCCTGTACTCGCCGGACCAAAGCAAAGTAATCACGGGGAGCGCGGACGCCTATGTCAAGGTCTTCGACGCGAAAACCTGCCAGGTACTCCGACGGAGGAGAATAAAACACGTTTGATTGAAGTTGAAAGTAAACCTGTACGTGATCGTGAAGACCAATGAAGCGTTGAATTCCAGCATCAGTCTCTACTCCACAACAAACGAATCAAAGTCAAACTAAAAAAAAACAACATTCAGGTTCTCCAGTCGTTCCACCCGCCCACGCCTACCTACCTCGGCGCCCACGGCAATCTGTTGTCCATCAACCAGGTTTTGCTCGCGCCGGACGCGACTGACAAGGCGAATCCCACGGTGTACGTCTCCACCGAGTGCAACCAGGTGTTCAAGATGAACCTGAACGGGCAGGTGCTGAAGACGTTCACCAGCGGCAAACTGGACAGCAACTCCGACTTCCGCTGCATCTCAGTGTCCACCAGCGGCAAGTACCTCTACGCGGTGTCCAAGGACGGCAGCCTGTACGTGTTCGACAGTGTGGAGACGAAACTCGTGCACATCGTGCCAGAGCTCGCAGACAAGGACATCCTGGGGCTGGACGTGCACCCACTGCGTCCGGGCTACCTGGCCGTTTGGGGACTGGATAAAGCAGTAGGGCTGCTCAGGCCGTGAGCTTGCGTCTGGAGGACTAGTTCTACTACTTCTACCCCTGAGAAGCGGGTGGGCCGGGCGCGGAGGCCTCATCTAGTACGCAAGGTGTGCAAGTGCAAATTTTCGATTGCGAATGTGCTCCGGTGAGGTCGTGCATTCATCTCTACTCTGCTGCTGGGAATATAGCCTCATCTTTCTGGCACTGGCAGCACTGCGCCGAAAGTCCGGAATGGGAATGACGCAGCCACAATGGGGACAGGGGAAAAATAGTTCCAAGACCGTAAGCTGCATACTCCGCCGGAGGAACTGCCTGCTCGCGCCCACCCCCGGAGCCGCCGGACCACCGGATGGACTGGGCCCCCCGGAGCCGCCGGACCACCGACTGGCGACGGCAGCGGGCGGCGGCTATTGCCCGCCCCCTGTGATAGTTAGCCGACTGACCGTGACCGGCCGATCGGTCGACTAACTCCTATCGCAGTAGTTTCGTTTCCCGTTTCCCGTGCCTGTTCTTGCAATCGTGAGGACATCATAAACGCGCCGCATATAGCTGCAGCGCTGACATGTTAGTGTATACGGATAGAAACTCCAACAGTGGCAGTGCCCAAGTAGTCACCAGCGAGAAATGCGACCCAAAGGAATAGGCGCAGACATTCAGCATGTGTGAATTACTATCGGTGCTTTGCTGAGTCTGGCTCTGGACGTGGGCGTGGACCTGGATGAAACGGAAACGGCTCGCCGCCTAGGCAAACGCGGCCTTTGTTGTACGTGTGTTCGCGTCATCTATCCTCCTCGAGGCAAAGGGAATGAAAAATTAATATCCTACATTGTGATCGAAACGAACACGAATCAAAACCGTGCCTCTCCCTTGTACAACTTGTGACAATGAGTCTGACTGTTCGTTCTGGCGACTTCAGGTGAAGATGAAGATGACCGTACATGACCATCTTGACCATGCTACCCTAGTGTGAGGATGAGGAAGACGAAGTAGAAGAAGAACTAGTACAGGAAGCTCACGAGCTCCCAGCTGAATCTGGAGTGGTCGGAAGAGCGCGCGTGCGTGTCTACTTAAGTACTTACTACGAAACCTTCGTGTTTATGTAAAACGTATTTTTTGTTCTCCTCACAAGAACAGGATGCCCCTCGGAGGACCCCATCACGTACGGCCCCCATCCTACCGCCCCCCCAGACTACTCAAAATCACTTCAAAACTCTGTATCGCGACGTGTCTCCTAACTGGCTTAGGCTTAGCAGAAGCTTCTCTCTCACTTTTCCCCGTTCACCTACTTCCGCTTGCGGTGGCCACAGGGGCAGCCGGGGACTTGGCGCCAGCAGCTGGTCTTGCATCGGCACTGCCACCGGAGGTAGTGCGGGACGATCCAGGTGGACCGATCTGCGTTAACGACGAGGATGAGTTCGATGAAGACGGGAGCATGAGATGCATCAAGAAAAACTCCTCCCAGAACCATCGAGCAGCTCCTGTTGACCATCGAGAAAAACGTCAATCTGAAAAGTCCCTGGCACACGTCGCGGCGCCGATTAGCACCAACATGACAGACAATTCGAGCGGCGACGCGTTCTTCGCATCCTTTCCGACGGTGATCATCGGCTGTTGGCAGCTCATGGAGCGCCACCGCTCCCCGGAGGAGGCCGTGAAGACCATTTTGGCCTACTACGAGAACGGCTTCCACCACTTTGACACGGCGGACATCTACGACCCCAGCGAAAAACTGCTGGGCTTCGCGCGGGAGATGATTCTGGAAGCCGCGAGAAAGAAGCAGGGCGGAGGCGGGGTAGAGCCGGACGAATCCGCACTCGATTTCCACGTCTTCACGAAGTACGTGCCTTCGAGCATCCGCGAATCTGCGGACCGCATTAACGAGAATTCGCGCAAGAGCCTCGGCTACCTCGAGCCCGGCGCGAGAACATCGAATAGTAAAAATACCGCTTCTGGGATCCCGCTCGAGCTCGTGCAGTTTCACTGGTGGGATTTCGAGGATGGGGGCCACGTGGCCCACGGGCGCGAGCTGATGCGGCTCCAGCGGGAGGGGAAGATCACGCACCTCGCCGTGACCAACTTCGACGTGCGGCACCTGCAGGAGTTGATCGAGCAAGCCGAGTATCCGCTGCGGGTGAACCAGGTGCAGTTCTCCCTGCTGGACCGCCGGCCGGAGAACGGCATGCTCGCGCTGGCCAAGCGGCACAAGTTCAAGCTGGCCTGTTTCGGGGCCGTCGCGGGCGGCTGGCTGAGCGAGAAGTACCTCGGCATGAAACAGGACCCCATGCAGGCCTCGGGGAGCGGAGCCTTCCGAAAGGCGGCGACGGTGAGCCTCCGCATGTACTACTCCTCCATGCAGGCGTGGACCCAGGGCAACTGGGGCCTGTTCCAAGAACTGCTCCGCAAGCTGGACGAGATCGCGAAGAAAATGCAGGTGAAGATCGCGACCGTGGCCGCGTGGTGGGTGCTGCAAAAACTGGAGACGGACGGCTACGGCGGCGCGGTGATTGTGGGCGTGCGCGACGATAAGCACCTGGAAGAAACGAAACTGATCAAGAAAGGCAACGGGGGCGCGGGCGGAAAGGGAAATGCGAATCTCAATCTGGGAAAGAACTCGTTTTTGGCGGCGGGAGACATGGCGGACATTCAGGAAGTACTGGACAAGGGGAAATTTTCAAAGGGAGAGGACATCTGGTCCAGAGAAAGAGGATAGGAGGCTCGGAAATTGCGTGTGGCGATCAGCTCAAGGCATACGATTATGATACCTATCCTCGTTGCGCCTATACTTGCCTAAGCATGGGTCGTGCTGCTCTCCGCGTCCGCGGTGCTAAAGGCTATTCATTGAGTGCCACAAGGACCGTGAACGTTTCACCAGCATCGTATTAAGTTGTAGGTAGAACAAAAACAACTGCTAAGTCAATGTTTCATGACGCCGGTCGTGGCCGTATACAAAAAGCACTACAACCATTTTAAACGCTACCTTGGTACTCGCGCAAGGTAGCCGCTGGATTGCACAATGCCATCATGCAGTCATACTTTAAGTGGTTGGCTGGTCATCAGAACACAGCCTTAGGGTGGATTCTGATTCAACCTTTATAATCCATCGGACGATTATGTTAATTCGGGTTGGGTCGTACTCTTGCCCACCTTCCTTCAACTATCTTCTTCCCGTCCCCACCGTGTGCAGTCGCTTATAGTACTTAAGCGAAAGGATAAGGAAGGCGAAGGCCTTAGCCTCAAGAGAAACGCGCCACGAGCATGGCCGTGAGCACAATGACAATCATCGAACGTCGATGCAGATATGCGCGACAATATACAAAGACATCCGTTCTTGATGTAGACGAAACACCAAGACGAGGAAGATGTGATTCTATCCTGAGTGATGCTCAAAAAAATCGGTCCGTCGGCGTCGCGGCCCGTCTTGTGTTGAGTTCCCATTCGTAGAAATTGATGCTCTGGTCGTGCACGTGCTGGTGGTGGTTCTCAATGTATGATGATCGAGACGATCAAAACAAAGCCCCACGTGGATCCCAACATCAAGAAAATCAAGGAAATCAGATCAAAAAATGTGCAAGAAGCTCGGTCCTAGCAGATACGAGGAAGTAGTTTCCTAGTAGGTATCCACAGATGCACAAGCACAAGCACATGGATGCAGCTGCACTTGCAGATCGATTTCAGTATTGAAAATGGGAATATCAAACGCAACATGACTTGACCCGATCCTGTCTGCAGAAAAGGGCTTCAAATTTGCAACGGGAAAATAGGTCGGCACTAACATACGAACCAGATGAGCCAGCGAGCACTCATTCAATTTCAACTACGACGACGAATTGGACCAATAGTAGCCGCCATGATCAATTTCGATTGACAACCACACTAGACAACTACCAAAACCACATCCTCAGCTTATCTTCAAGAACGTCATACGCTAACTTTGAGAACTACTTCTGTAGTGGCTGTCCCTCACCCTCCGCGACCGCGGTACTGGTAATAGGGGTAGGCGACCAGACCCGGAGCAGTAGTACGACTTCAAGTTGCTCCACCTGTTGCTGAGAACATACGACATACAATGACTTCTGACGCCACGCCGCTTCCTCCGGGCCTGGAGGAGGATGTGGACCCGGCCCTGCTTCTGGCCGCGATGAACCAGGGACCGCCGGTGGATTCGGTCCCAGCCTACGCGGCAAAGGAGTACACCAAGGAGGAGTGGGAGGATTGGACCCGCCAGATGATGGCGGCCTACGCGCAGGGAAAGGGCGGAGCGGGCGGCAGCGCGCCATCAACGGCTCCTGCTGTAGGAAAAGGGCCGGCGGCAGCGGCAGCAACTACAGCAGGAGCGCCAAACGGAAACGGGGTGGCGAACGCCGCGCCAGCAGCAAACGGAAGCGGAAGCGCACCAGCCCCGACAGGCGGGAAGGGAGGTGCAGCGCCACCAGTGGAGCTGGACGAAGACGGGAAGCCACCAATTATCAGGGGAGGTAAAATTCCTTTTTGATGCTCCGCAATCGCACGGGCTTGGGATCTCGATATTTTCTTATATTTATATTCATTTGTTTATTTGATCACGCGCGCGCCACCGTCAGCTTTAACGCACGGGACGGCTGTTCGGTTGATGAACTCCTGCTCCTCCTCCACGTCGTGTCTGTTTCGTTGGTACCGGCATGATTTCTCGCTGTTGAGTCATGCTGTGCTACGCTCATCTGCCTCCGCTTGTGTTTGGTTAGAAATGATTGCGTCACGACGACAAGGACAAACTACGTTCGCGACAAAAACAATGAATCACAATGACAGGCTTGATCAGCGAGAAGAAGGCAACAGTAGCCGTGGAGTGGGAAAACGCAGACTTCAAAGAGGCCCTGCTTTCTGCCGACTCATGGGACTCGCTGCAACTCTCAAAGTACGAACCTTGTTTTTCATCCATATGGATACCTATTTTTTTACCTCTGTCTGTGAGTTTGCCTCCACGATTAATAACTACGGTTGGGTTTGTTAAACCCTTCAGCGCTTCGCCGGCTCCGAGACGTGATGTCGGGAGCAAGCGGCCTAAGTTTCTGAAAGTTCTGTAGTGTGTGTCCTGTCGCGTCGTTCTTGTACCTGCTACACGATCTACTTTAGTACTACAAACATAGATAGTACGTATAACTACTTGAACTTGATGCCTGGTTCCTGTACCTGTTTCCGCTGCGTGGCCTCAACTCTCCTGCTTTCGAGTACTAGACCTAGATCCCTATCCTTGCGGGTATTTTTGTTCATTATCTTCTTTATATCTGATAACCAGGGAGCTGATGGAGGGTATCGCCGGGATGAATTACATACGGCCGAGTCGCATCCAGGCCGCCGCTCTTCCACTCATCTGCCCACCAAAGAGCAAGAACATGATCGGGCAGGCCGCAAATGGTTCCGGCAAGACGGCGACGTTTTCGCTCGGCATGCTTTCCCAGATCGACCCAAAGTTGAATGCCCCGCAAGCGCTTGTGATGGCACCGACGCGAGAATTGGCCATACAGACGGAGGAAGTGGTGGGAAAGCTAGGCAAGTTTATGGGCGTGAAAGTGCTGAAAATCCTGCCGCAGGGAGAAAGAATAGAAAAAGGAAGGTGCGAACACCAAATCTGTGTGGGAACGCCAGGAAGGGTACAACTTAAACTTTGTTCGACGTATGTTTATCTTCATGTTTTATTTTTGTTTCTGTCCTTCAGGCGACAAAAACGGACTTCCGCATCCATTTATTGTATAGGAATAGGAAAACTCGAATTCTATATAAATTGCATCAGAATATCGTAATTTATAATTGCATCAGATCTACGACGTGGTGAAGAAGAGGATATTGAATGTGGACAAGATCCGCGTCTTCATTTTGGATGAAGCCGACGTTATGCTGGACCAGGAGAATCAGATGGGACGGGACGTCGCCAGCGTGCGCAAGTGGCTCCCGACCGAGGCCCAAGTGCTCTTCTTTTCCGCGACGTACTTGACTTGATTTCATCTTCTACACGGCCTTCTTATATCCGTAGTTACCATGTTGATGTTGGCTTGGGGCAAACTTATATCACAACGATTCCGGAAACTGATTGAGGCAGTTGTCTTTTTTCCGAGGATGGATTTGCGTTCTCAGCTTCATGCATTCTGCAGCTCCATGGTTTCCGGCGCCTCCTGCAGCCGGAGTTCTAACTGACTTCATACATGATGAACGAAGTCGCGCACATAAACGAACACAATTACTAACAACTTAGGTATCCGGAACACGTGCGCGACTTCGCCAAGTCAATCGTTCCGAACGCCGCGAAGATCACGGTTAAGAATGAGGATCTTTCGATCGAGACCATCCTCAGTTTTTACCAGCCATGTAAGGACAACGACGAGAAATACCAGGCGCTGAAGGAAATTTACGCGCACCTCAACGTCGGCCAATCCATCATCTTCATGAACAGCAGAAAAACGGCGTACTTACTTTTTCCGCCAATGGATATGAATTTCTCGCCCTGCCGCTTCCCTACGTTCGTTGATGTCGTAGTACGATCTACGACCTGGACCTTCCTAGTTGCTATTAATTCATTCTAAACTCAAACTCTTCTATCTAAGACTAAGTCGAAGGTAAGAGATAATCAATCTGTTGTCGATCATCGATAGCGATCCTTTTCCATCCGAATGAAAATGATGACATCAGGTACGAGGCGTCCGTCCGATTGAAAAAAGACGGATACGCCGTCAGTTTGATTTGCGGCACGCAGCAGGTAGGGCCAGAAAAGATTGATCCGGCGCATCGGGACCGAGTTATGGACGAATTCCGAAGAGGGATCACCAAGGTTTTGGTAGCCACTGACGTCTTGGCACGGGGAATCGACGTGCCAGCAGTCACGCTCGTCGTGAATTATGAAATCCCAGTAGCATGGTCACACGGAACCAGGTACAACTTCTGTTTTTGTGTTTAATTTTGATTCTCTCTCTCTCAGTCTCTATTTTACTCGTCTGCCCACCTGCAGCTCCCATCATGCCGCTTCAAGAACTCGACGTCGTGTCAATCTGTCATATTGTGTAGTCGACGCGAGGAGACGTCGGAGACCGACCAACTTCCTAAATCTAGCGCAATCCATCCAATTGGAATCGCTGAATTTTGGAACCCGTCTATATCAATGGATCCATCAACGAACGTCGACAGGGCCGCTGACCGCAACGCCGCGGGGGAGACGTACCTGCACCGGACAGGGAGGACGGGCCGCTTCGGCATGAAGGGAATCGCGGTGAATCTGGTTTCACCACACGAGAATCAACTGATGGACAACATCCAGAAACAGTTCAACATCAAGGAAATCACAAATCTGGACGGCGACTACGAACTCCTGGAGGAACGACTGAAGGCCGCGCGAAAGGTGCAGTGAGGTTATGAAGATCATATGAACCAGTGAGGGTGGTCTGACTCTGATCTCACTCCCAACACGACCCCCTCTGCGCGGCTCACTACATGTTGGTGGCCTGATTTTATTCATATTGATACGCGAAACTTTAACTTTTTAGCTAAGACCATGGCTGCAGGCTGATTCATGTTGATTCATCACACAAGAACCGGCCAAAGCATTCAAATGTACCTTAGAGGAAGTAGTAGCAGGTAGGAGCACTCTAGCACGAGCACGCAGGGCACGGCAGCTAAACATAACAAAGCCGTAATTGGGTTCGGGACCGCATTTTGTACGCCACACTGCACACTACAGATGTTGACCATTAAACTTCATGATTCGCTTAGTCACAACCGTTACAGGAGTCGGACTTGTTTTCGACGAGAATGAGGTGCTAGCTTCCATGAAGACTTGCCCTCGATTCATGTAAACAGACTCAAGACTGACGCTTTGTTTGCATTTGGTTTGTCAGGACCGCGCAAGATGACGATGAGAGAGAGCGGCAAGAAAAAGGCTACCGGCTCCTCGAAAAAAATGGAAGAAAACTTGAAGACAAAGCGAGGAACAAAGAAACTGCGTTGTAGCGGTAGCGGCGAAGCTGCCGCGGGTTTACTTGGCCAGTCCAGTGACAAACTGTACTCTTTTGGCGCTTTCCTTCTCGGTCGCGTACGCGTTCTCTGCACCGTGAGAGCACAGTCAGAATGGGAGAGAAAAACTACAAAGTGCGAATTTAAAGTTAGCGCACTTGTTAATTCAAGTGCCCTAGCCCCCCTACACGACTTTCACTACAGTCAGCGAGCGACTACGAAAACGTGAGTTCGCATCGACGTGTGTATTTACGTCGAGTAGAAGCAGAAGGTGAGAAGGCACAACACCAGGGAAACGCCGGAGCCAGGCAGCACTGTTCAAGTTACTAATGCTTGAGCTTGACAACGACAAGGCCACCATATTTCTTACTCGGGAGGACTGGCAGCGGTTGACAACTTCTCACGTCAGCGTCAAGCACTTTCTACGTTTCATACTTGCATACATCGATCAATCTTCCGCTCTATCTAATATCTGCAAGCAGCTACTGCCACAGAATTTACTGGAAGATAATAATCCAACTGTTCTCGTCGACTTCGATATCGATGTCGTTGTCGACGGCGAAATAGCTTGTGGAGCGGTAGTACTCTCTAATCCCGCTGGGAAGGAGCACGACCACGGGAGTGGACAATCGTGGATAATGAAGGTTCTTTACGCGCAACTGCTCTACTGCGCCTACACGGTCGAGGCCCTCCGGATCGATGACCAACGTAATTCCAATAATTAATCGCCGTATTTATATGTTAAAGTGCATGTTTAAAAATTATAATAACACACTGCTACCAGTACAACTAGAACGTAACTATTTTGGGGCCGCTCGCAGTCTTTTGTTACAACTAGAACGTAGACAGCAGTCTCGCAGTCTTTTGTTACAAATCAGCTGCAAGGTGCTTTTTTTTATGATTTCTTTGTAGAGTTTTGGATTTGGAGGTCTTGGTGGAATCGATGATAGAAAGATAAGTACGGTTGTCATGCAGCTTGCAGCTAGTGCCTTCGTGCGAGCGTGTGGTCCATCATTTCTTTTTACCTCCCAACTACAATTTCAATTTGCCCTCGTTTTCTCTTCTGCTTTTGTTCGCATCACAGTTACCCTCGTCGCGCAGCGCGAGCGCGACCTGTTCGAACAGCCGAGGGGCTCACTGCTTTCGGCGGGCGCCGATGCCTACACTGACAAGACCCTCACGTCTTCGATCTCGCTAGCCGAAAGCACATCCGAGGAGACGGGGTCCAGCACGACAAAGGTACTGATCTCAGTTCAGTGTGACGCAAGCCGCTACGTCATGTGGTCAAAAACATGGTGGACGCTAAAAAAAAAATGAGAAGAACAGCTTACTTAAGAACTTCTACTGCCTCTACGAAAACACAACAGAAGTTCGATCTGCACGCTTTGGCGCAGGAGTTTTTGAGCAAGCTGAACCACGAGTCCAGTCCTCTGAACAGCCTGCTGAACAAAAAATCAAGTTCCAGTGCGGTGAGTCCTCTTTTTATCTGGGAGATTCTAGCTTCGACAACTCGCATCCCGTCCTTTGACGGATAAGTATATTCGTTCCTACGAAACTTGGACCACTAGGACTGTAAATATCTAGACGATTTCGAATTGATTCGATTTCGAATTCGATCGACGGACAACCAACTCACTGGCAATCGAATCTCGTCAATCGATGCACTGGAATCCATCGATCGTCGCATCAACAAGCAAAAAATGAAAATGAAAACATTCTGCCGCATCTGATCTTCGTCTACTTCGTTTTAACTTCAGGCCCGTGAAATGCCAGTCGTGGATCCTGCGGCCATGTCGGACTTGGCCGGCAAATCGGACCTCGAGATCGTCCAGGAATGGTTGGGTGGGCAGATTACGGAGGCTTTCAAGGCCAACGTGCCGGCGGACGCCACCTCGACGGCTGTGAACACAGCTCTCCATACCCTGATGAAATCTTTTGCCGGCGCGGCGTCGGCGCTGATTGCAGGCGGTGCCGTGAGCGGACTGACGCCGGAGCAGAAGATCCAGGTGTCGCAGGTACTCGACGACCTGGGCGAGTACGACGGACCCCCGGAAGGCGTGTCCGCCGAAATTGCAGCCGCGGTGGCCAAGATCGCCGCAGTGATGAACGTGCCCGCACCACCGCCAGTGGTCCCACCCGTACCGGCACCGGTTGTTCCTGGACCTGGAGTACCACCGCCTGGAACCATAGCGCCTGGAGTACCAGCACCAGTACCAGCGCCTGGACCGCTAGCGCCTGGAGTACCAGGACCAGCACCAATTCCCGCCCCGGCACCGGGCGCACCAGTACTCTTAAATATTTTTTTGAATTTATCCGCTTGCACTTGCTCGTCTCTGTTTGTAGTTAGATACTGTTCCGGGATCTAGTACGTAAAAATTCACTTCTTTCTCAATCTCATTCTCTTTCATCTCTAGTTCTAGTAAAGTATGAATGCAAGTATCGTAGTACATACTATCTTTCGTACACAAATAAAAGAAAACAAAAACGCCTACTCAGTGCGACCCCGACTGTGACGCGAGCACTACTACAATTTCGCCGGTTTTACAGCCCTCGGTCTCCCCTGCGCCACCGGCTCCAGGAGTGCCGCTCGCACCAGTCGTACCAGTCGTTCCTACAACGGCAGCACCGCTCGCGCCGGTAACATCACCGCCCGTTACGGTAGCACCGACCGCGCCGGTAACAACACCCGTTCCCGTACCAGTACCGGCGCCGGCCACTACCGTCGCCCCAGTCGCTCCTGCTACAACGGC
>RXOD01003929.1:0-36378 GCA_005223375.1 Amoebophrya sp. AT5.2 | reverse complement strand
GTCGAGGATACTGACGAAGTCGCCGCCATCCACCAACCGCGACTTCGTCAGTATCCTCGACGCGGGCTACTACCTCTTTCTCCTTGACCACTACAACAAATCGGAACTGCTTTCCGCCTATATCACCCACCTCTTCACGAACTTCGCGCTGCGGTACGTGATTCTGTACGACTCCTGGTACTGCCGTGACTGGCTCTCGTATCGGCAGACGATCGAGCGCAAACAAACCCTGCAAAAGATGTTCAACAGAACCATCTCGGAGCTGTACGCACCCTCCAACTACCACAAGTACATGGAAGTGCTCGTGGAGGTGGTGCAGAGAGTGGGAAAAGAAAGCTGCCCAGGCGGGACCGACGAGAGCGGTCGTGAAGATAATGCAGCTGTAGAAGATGGCGCGAAGATCACGGGGAAGAACTACGGAGGGGACCACGGGCCTCAAGGTGCCATGTCGGCAGAACAAACCTCAGCCGATGACTCCGAAGATGACAACTCCGCCGAGGACACCCCCTCAAGTACAGCCGACTGCTGGCGCTTGGTTCACCACATTTCCCCGGTTTCTCTCTTCTACACGCAGTCGCTCCGCACGTCCAACCTCCCGTCTTTGTTGGTGTTCGAAAACCACCCTTTGAAACAGAAGAATTGGAAAAGTGCTTACTCGCGGCGGTACTGGGAGTCACGGTACGTCTCGGGCGGCGACAGCGGGAAGGGGAGCTACGGCAAAGACGGCGCCTTCAAGGCCAGGTTTCTGAATGAGTTCTTCGAGGAGTTTCGAAAAGAAGTTCCCGGGGTGGAAGGAGAGCTGCCGGTGCTGGAAGGTGGACGACCAGGAGGCCTTCAGACCGTGCTGGAGTTGGGTGTGGGCGACGGCGCGCAGCTGGCGCGGGCGAACTACACGCAGTGGCTTTCGAAGTACACCGGCGTGGACGTTTCGCAGTTCGTCGTGAGCAAGCTGCGGAAAAGGATCGAGACTGCCGCGTTAGAGTTCGACACGAACGACGAGCACGACTACGAGGTCTCGGACTCGTTCCGGCAAGCCATCGGAAAGGGAAAAATCGAGGTTTTCCACGACAGCGAGTTCCACTCGGAGGTGGTGGTCGGCGGCGTAGGAGCCTCTCCGCGAGGTCTTGTTGGCGTCTTCGACGTGACGATTTCCATGGACGTGGTCTACCACTTGGTGGAAGACTGGACGTACGTGAAGTACATGAAAAATCTCTTTTCGTTCGCGAGGGTTTTTGTGATTTTGTTCAAACACATCGACTTAGACGAGAACGCAGGCAGGTTAGAGCGACAACACGTGAGACATAGAGCAGACCTGCGGTACATTAAAGAGAATTTTGGCGAGGAATTCGAACTTTTCAGGGAAAGCGAAATCAACCCGGCGGGGATGTGCAAATTCTACGTTTTTCGAAGGAAGAGGTTCTTGTCTCCTACGAAGAAGGAGCACGACGCGGCGCTGCAAACGGAAATATCAATCGATCCATGGAAGAAGTAGCTGACGCTATGAGTGCAGTTAGCTGCAAGTGCTTTTCATATCTCTGTCGATGTTCTACGGCGACGGAATTGCTTCGCATTTTTCGCACGGCTATGTTTTCTTCCTGGCGTGGTGCCCTCGGTGATTGTTTTATCCGTGGTGGTGGTCTCGACGAGAAATTCGACTTCGTGTGAGGAGCGTATCTTTCGACAGTCGTGACATCCAATCAAACCTGAAAGCAAACTGGCATCTTTTTACCCCCCGTGCGGCAAGTTTACCTATGAAAGCGGCGAAAAAACCGAGGAAACGGAAAGCGCTAAAACAGGCAAAATCGCAACCGTTATATTTGATTTCGCTGAACAAGGCGCAGCCATCCCAACATTTCTATTTCGTGGTTCTTGCACATGAAAGGAGTAGAAGGACAAGAACGTATGAAAACGACATCGCAACTACGAAATCTCTAACTATGACTCTGGTCATCAGCCACAGCTGCAGCGCTTGAGCGATTTTGATTTTCTGAACATCAAACGAAACCGTTTATATCGTATCCTCCGTCATTGAGAATGTCTGCAAAAATCGGCGGCGGTGGTGGCGGCGGCCCTACTGCGTCCAGCTCGTCTTCTTCAAGAACAGCCAATCTCACCCACAACCGCGTGGAGAAGCTTGTTCTCCACAACTGGAAGAGCTACGAGAACACTGTGACCGTCGGGCCGTTTGACCGCGACTTCACGTGCGTCATCGGCCCCAACGGCAGCGGCAAATCGAACATCGTGGACGCGTTCGGCTTCGTTCTCGGGATTCAGGCCAAGGAGCTCCGCGGCAACAAACTCAACGACCTGATCCACCGGAAGCCGTCGGAACCGGCCGACGTGAACGCGAATGGCATGCCGGGAGTGCACGGTGGGAGGGACGCGTACGTGGAATTGGTGTTCTTCGGGCAGGTGGCCGGGATTTTGACCACAGGGTTGGGAGGTTCTTCGTCTTCCTCGTCGCAGAAACAGAATTCCTCGAGGAGGAACAACTTCCTGTACTACGAAGGAATGTCCTCCTCGGAGTCCTCGGGAGGCAGCGACGACTCCGAGTCGGAGTCCTCGGATGACGAGGGGGAATCCGTATCCGACCACGACTCGACGGGCGGCGGCGCGGCAGGAGCAGAACCACCACCGGGGGGTGCTGGGCATCACGTTCTTCAGGAGGGACTTCTGCGGAAAAGCACGCAGAAGTCCCTGCTGAAGAACGTGATGCGGAAAAAAAAACCCCTTCAGCTGGACGACGCGGGGCTGGGGGACGAAGTTTTCGGAGGCCGCGAGAAGAACAAGACCCGGACGTCGAAAGAACCGAGCAAAGCGGCGGTGAAGTCGGCCGCGAAGAAGGACCAGCAGCGGTCTGTGCGGAAGAAGGACGGGAAGCGCCGATCGGGAGCCGAAGTAGTTGAGGACGAGGACCACCAGCTGCTCACCGGCCGATCCTCAAAGAACAAGAAGAAGTCGCGAAGTAGAAAGGCGGAGAGGCTCGAGCGGCACCAGCTCCAGGCCGCAATCGCGAGCCAGCCGCCGCGCCGCGTCGTCTTCCAACGGTTCATCAGCGGAAAAACCGGCGAGGGCCAGTACAAGGTGGACGGCAAGATAACGAGTATGGACGAGTATCTGCGGATCCTCTCCAGCATCCGCATTTTGACGCGCGCGCGCAACTTCTTGGTGTTCCAGGGGGACGTCGAGTCTTTGTCCGCGCGCCAGGGCATGGAACTGACCAAGTTTTTCGAAAGGATCTGCGGCAGCGACTGCTACAAGGAGGAGTGCGACCGGCTGAACGCGCAAAAAAGGGAGGCGGAAGACAAGCTGCGGGTTTTGTTCGGGAAGAAAAGACACGCAGTAGTGGAAAGGAAACAGGTACTACTTTCTTATTTCGCGCATCAGGTTGTACTCGCGGCTTATAGGCTCCAGATGCAGCTAGTGGGGCACCTCCGGTTTGCCCGCTTGTGTAGCCTGCTGCTGCTGTCCCGTTTCCTCGTCGTACAAGTTGAAAGGTGCACGACCTATAAATATCTTAATCTTTTCTCAAAAGGTCGAGCTCCAGCGTGCCGAGGCCGAGAAGTACCGCCAGCTGGTGGAGGAGCGCAACCTTTTGCAGACCGAGTTTTACCTCTTCCGCCTGAACACGATCGAGCAGCAGCTCGACGCCGAACGGCAGAAGGCAGAAGAATTGACTAACGCGAGACAGCTCGCCGAGCAGTCCTTTCAGAAGGAACTGAAAGACACGAAAAAGGAGGAGGAAATCGCCAACAAAATGCAAATGGAGATTGGCAAACTCACCAACGGACTGGCTCTTGGTCTTGGGGGAAAAAATTCTGTTGGGGAGTTCTTGTCGGGACGAGGAGAGGGCAGCAGTAGTTTAGTTTCCCTCAACCCCGAGTACGCAAAACTCCGGAAGCAGCGCCAGGTCATCTTTGCGAAGATGAACGCGAAAAAGGAACTTATGAGCCAGTCCGACGCGAAAAAAGTATCGCTCGAGGCGCAAATCGCGGAAAGGCGAAAAGACGCGGAGCAACTGCAGCAGGGGTTGCGGAAGGTACAGAAAGAAATCGCAGACTGCGTGCTCCCGTTCGAGAGCGAGGAGATTCCGGTCGAGGGAACAAGTAACGAAAGCGCTGATGACGCCATGGAGGTCGACTGGGACGAGCAGGCGGGAGTACAGCTGCCACAGGAGAAGAAGCTGACCGAAAAAGGCAGGGAGCAGCAGCGGCGGTACCGCGAAGCCGTGAAGGAGAGCGAATCCGCGGTGCCGACGAAGATGATCGACGAACAGCGAGAGCTCGACTACCAACAGTTAGGGGTTGATGATGAAAAAAGGCAGGTATATTAGGTCCAGGTGTAGGCTTGCCTTGGTCGGACCAATAGAATACTTGTTTTACCAGGTAACACCTCCTTTCCACTCGCAGGAGACCGATTCCCGCCCTCCCTCCAGGGACGAGGTCCAGGATCGGCATTAGTACTAGACGCCGACTGATACGCCCCGCCCACGGCCCACGAGAAGGCTGTCGATCGTTCCCTCTGTGATCGGTGCTGGCTCCCATCGCTCAGCAAATTGCAGGCAGAGATAGCTGCCAGCGACCCTTCTCCGTCTGGTCCTGGTGTCGCAGCGTGATAACCAACACTGATCGAAGACGTTGACAGACGGAATGTGAAGATGCAAACGGCTATAACCTACTTACACCTGTTTAGAAGCATGACCTGGGTTATTTTTTCAAGCTCTAACGTAGAGGGAGCAGCAGTCAACGTTGGGCAGAAAAGTGCAGGACGTGTGCGAGCTAGAGCGGAAAATCGCCAACTGCAAGAACGTGGAGAAGGAGCACGCAAACAGTCTGGAGGCGTTGGA
Source organism: Amoebophrya sp. AT5.2 (assembly GCA_005223375.1). Lineage (NCBI taxonomy): Eukaryota > Dinophyceae > Syndiniales > Amoebophryaceae > Amoebophrya > Amoebophrya sp. AT5.2. The sequence goes on along the minus strand of RXOD01003929.1, from coordinate 31,532 downwards.
AAACGAATTGGCGACGCTGAATGGGGGAGTGGAAGCGAAGAAGAAGGCGGTTGCCGAGTTGAAGCACAAACTGGAAGTGGTGTGGGGAGAAGACAAAAAAAAACTGGAGAAGGAAAAGGTAGTAGCTATCGAATTGTAGTAGGACTGCTCGCCGTGTGGGTGTAATACCGATACAGCTACACAGCCAGACAAGTCATAGGTTCGCACCGTGCATTGGCGATTCCTTCCGTCGTAGGTGCCTCCCAAACAAGAAGAACGCAAACTTGAATATTCATCCCACTCCAACATCTCCAATTTATAAAAATCTACTTCACCAGCACCTGATCCTCGACGGCGTTCAGTCTGGCACTATTTCGCAGCGGCAGTTGGAGCGCGAGCAGAGGTTGTCCCAGTCCGTGAAGGAGATGACCAGCCAGATTCCCGGTGTCTACGGCCGCATCTGCGAGTTGTGCAAGCCGACCCAAAAACAGTTCCGCGTGCCCCTCAATGTCGCTCTCGGTTCCTTTCTCGACGCTGTTTTGTGCGACAGCGCCGCCACCTGCCGGAAGTGCGTCATGTGGTTAAAGCAGCGCCACCTGGAGCCGATGACCTTCATCCCGCTGCGGAGGGAGGACATCCGGGGCAGCCTGAACGTGCTGGAGGAGCGGGTCGTGAACGGCCTGAAGGCAAGCTGCACCACCAGCGGCGCGCCAGCCGCAGGCAATCCCCTACTCGCGTCCGCTCTGTCGATTCTGACGTTCGACCGGAAGACGTTCGGCAACGCGTTCAACTATCTGCTCGGCTTCACGATCGTGGTCGACAACCTGGCCACCGCCAGGAAAGTCGCGTATCAGGAGCTGCCGAAGTTGTTGGGGAGAAGTTCGGGGTGCCGCATCGTCACTCTGGACGGGGAGATGATTAAGCCGAACGGGAACATGACGGTGAATTCGGACGCAGCGAACGAAGGCGGGACGAAGTTCGACATCACGGAAATGCAGAAGGCGGGGGCCCAGTTGGAGACCATCGACAAGCGGATGCTGGGCATCGTAAACCTGGAGCTGAACGCGAACCGGGAGAGAGTTGCGCTGGAAAACGAGCTGGGGAAGTTGGTCAGCAAAGGAGGAGAACTGGGCGTGAAGGTGGGGCGGGTAAGGGAAGACCTGCGGAGAAAAAAAAAAGAAAGAGAAGACGGGCTGGAACCGGCACTGGTATTCTATTAGTTATTACGGATATACTGGTGCGGACGTAGAAGTTGCATCTTCACGACGTGCCTTCTTTAGTACAACAGGAACAGACTGGGCCGCGCTGTATGAGTAGCAGCTGTCCTATAGAAGTTCATAGCGGTGTCATTTTCCTCCGACAAAGCACATCTTCAAAATCAGGCGTCCGCCGAGCGCGAGCGTTCCCAGAAGCAGAATCAGCTCCAAATTACCGAGGAGGCCCAGATCCGGATCGAAGCCGATGTCAACCGCATCGTGGGGTCGTTTTTCACCGAGCTCTCCGCTGAATTGGACCTCCCCGACATAAGGGCAGTGGACCTCCAGCAGAAGCGCGACCGCGAGAAGCTCCGGATGGAGGAGACCAAACTGCAGACGCAGGTCGACAACTACGCCCAGCAGCTGGACCTGTTGCAGGGCAGCTTGAAGAAGTACGTGCTGAGTGCGGGGGAGATGGAGCAAGGGAAGGAGGAAATGAAGAAGCTCGCGGAGGAAGGGGAGAAATTGGAGTTGGAACTAAAGAAGATGGAGAAGCAGGAACAGGAAGACGCGCAAAAAATTGAGTCGCGAAAGAAGCGACTGGCGGAATTGAAAATCGAGCGGGGGGCAAAAGATAAAATCCTGGGAGAAATGAAGAAAAAAGTAGTAGAGAAGAAAAAAGTATTCGCGGATTGCGGAAAAAAACTGGACGGATGCAGAGGAAAAGTTGAGTCGCTGCAAGGTACGAAGTAGTGCCGACTTCTCTCGATTCCTATAGATGCCGTAAGTATGTATAGACTTTCTGTTAGTTTTAACAACAAGCAACTACTCCGTGCCCGTGGAGCCCTAAATCAGTTCTCCGTGGATTGCTCATCCTGATCGCATCGCAGGTTGGCGGTCGGACTTGTGGCGGCACGCGCTAATGGAGTCGATCACGATTCCTGTGGTCATGGACGAGAACCTGCAAAAGGCTCTCGCTGACGGCAAGATAAGCGAGAGCGACGCCACCAAGAAGAAGCGGAAATCTTCAGCGCAGCGGGGCAGCTCGGCTGCAACAAGTAGTAGCAAGAACCCCCTCCCTGACGACCCCACGACGACCAAGACGAGCAACAGCAACCTGCTGCTCGAGAAGCTGATTCTCGAGACGGGCGGCAAGGAGCTCGCAATCGACTACAGTTCCCTCCCAGACGATCGCAAGAACCACGACGATTTGAACGTGATCAAGGAGCAGACCCGGGAATACGAAACCGAGATCGAGAAGGTGAAGGCGGAGATGGAGGACCTGCGCCCCAACTTGAAAGCCGCGGAGCGCATGGACGCGGTGCAGAAGGATTTGATGGCGAAAACCAAAGAAGCGGAACAAGCGAGGAAGCTCTCCGCGAAGATCGACGAGAAGATTGCCCGGCTGCGGGAAAAGCGGAAGAAGCGGTTTTTGGACTGCTTCCAGTTCGTTAGCGGAGCCATCCAGGACGTGTACGCGGAATTAACCGCGACTGTGTGGGAGGAGGAGAGAATGAAAAACGGAGGTTTTACAGAAGAACAGAATAAGGATAATGCCGTTATTAACGACAACCCTCTCGGCCCATCTCGACACCTCGATGCGGGTGAGGCCGGAGAATCGATCCACCTGCGCAGGATCGACGAGGGCGGACGCGCATTTCTGGATTTAGATAACCCGTCGGTGCCGTTCGAGGGGGGGATTCGGTACACGACCATGGCCCCGTCGAAGCGGTTCCGCGACATGTCGCTTTTGAGTGGGGGGGAGAAGACGCTGGCGGCGCTCGCGCTGCTCTTCGCGATCCACGCGTACCAGAAGCCGCCGTTTCTGATCCTGGACGTTAAGGAGGGGATCAACCCATTTCAAAATTTTTTTGCCTGGGGCGCTGGACGCCTACAACGTCCAGGCGGTGTGGCGGTCGTGGTGGGGGTCTTGTAGTTCCTCGGGTAGCTATAGTCGCCTGCGATGTGGGGAGCGGGTGGCCTGTCTTGTTCTGGTGATTTGGTCTCGTATTTGCAGACTAACTGTGCCCCGAAGATTACAGCTGCTAGGTGGGAGGAAGTGACTAGCATGGGGATAGGCACTGCAAAGCGACAGGCCAGCAAAGCGAATGGGTTTTTCACACCTCTAAGGACGAGGTCGACGCGGCGCTGGACGCCTACAACGTCCAGGCGGTGCGGCGCTACTGCGCGAAGATGCAAACGGGAGCCTCCGATCATAAAACGACCCTCGCGGGGTGCCAGATCATTGTCATTTCGCTGAAGGACCGGTTCTTCAGTCGGGCAGAGGCTTTGGTTGGCGTGTACAAGGACAAACACGTTGACGCGAGCAACGTACTCACACTAGACCTGCGGAAGTACAACCGGGTAGTGGGGGGCGGGCGTGCGGGCGGGTCGAAGAAGACGGACTCGGCTGCTGTCGGTGCGAACACATCGCGGCTCGGTGAGGGAAGGGTGGACACATCGCGGCTCTCGCTTCTGCCCGAGGACGCGGCGGATAAGATGGAGGTGGAATGATAATAGCCTTTTATTCCAGACCATCGGCTACCTCGATGCTTTCTACCGATGCAGCCTATGGCTATGGTGCGAACTGTCTTTTGTGCTTTTTTATCCGATGGAAACGTGGTTTTCCTCAGATGTACAAGTCTACCGCTACTATTGGAAAATAAATCACCGCCTGCGCAATACGAGAAAAACGAATACCTAGTGACCGGCTAGCGCATTGCTATATGTTTTTTTCAGCCAGTAGGTACGACCAATGAATGAAAAAATGCAGGATGATCGATCCTCTTTATTCCATGAAGATGCGGATGCAGCAGCCCGAAGATAACAATTTTGAAGAGACCGAGCTACCTGAGGAGTCACGTGCGATGGAGATAGGCGCTACAACCTGTACCTGCGGGTAGTCGTTTTGGTTAAAACGGCGGCTCTTTAATTGCAAGCCAGTGCGTCATCTGCAGATCTGAGTTTTCGTTATCGTGAGCTGATCGGCGGCAGCCAGAAAATTCATCGTTGGACCGAGTACACGGCGACTAACTTCACGCCTGCGATGCTCTACCTAGCTACTGGGCCGCGAGAACGAGTTGTGTTAAGTAGTCTTCCTTGCGCAGGATGAGCCGTTTGCAAACTTTCGTCTCTTCCGCAGTGATGCGGCTGATAGCACTGGCCGTCCACTCGCTCGTGCTCCCGGAGCTGCATATCAAGTCTACTGTCGCATCATCAGCTGCAAGAAGTTCCTCGTCGGCAAGAACAACAGCAACACGACGCACTACCAGCGTGCCTCCAGGTGGGTCTCCAGTGGAGATGAACCTGCACGCGTATACGATCGGGACGCGGATGAATCCGTTACTCTTCTACCTGCAGCATTCCGCCGAGATGCACAATCTGGCGATCCTCCCGCGGGGCATGGGCGACCCGATCCTGCAGGCGTGGGGGCGCAAAGCGCTGCAGCAAAAGCTTGTGTATCACCGGGACGAGGCAATGCGGCTGCGGGGACGGAAAACGGTAGTACTCTACATTAACATTCGTATTAATTCGTAATTCGAGTGGTCATATCGGAAGTAAGAGCAACGGAAGCTACGATATCGGCAAATGAACTCGAACGAGGTGCTTTTCTTCGTCGACGCGTACGACGCGTTGCTGGAGGCCGGTGAGGCTGCGATTCTCGCAAGGTTCCGGGAGCTCCAGAACGCCGCCCCCCAGTGCCGCGTGTTTTTCTCGGGGGAGAATTAGAGAGGCAAATCGACTTACTTACATAGCCCTCGATGCACGCGCTGCCGCAGTGCTTCTCTTAGAGAGGCAAATCGGAAACCCCAGCTCGCGAGGCATCACGTGAATGACTGCCGAGCTGAACCTTTAATGCGGAAGCCCCATGGCAGTACACTCTTGGGCGTGTGTTTCTGCTGCCGGTTTTGTGACGATATCTGCGATGCACCTCGGTGGTATGCCGAAAAAATTTAAGTACTTGAGAAGTAAGTCGATTTGCCTCTCTAAGAGAAGCACTGCGGCAGCGCGTGCATCGAGGGGTATGTGGGTAGCTACGCTTCCTCCCCAGCCAAGAACGAAACCAAGAACGCCTACAACAAGTACCTGTGCAGCGGGGGCTTCGTAGGCGAGGCGGACGCGGTTGCGGACCTGTTTGAAAAGTACCCGATCAACGAGTTTGCGAAGAACTACCCGAAACAGAGCGAGCAGTACTACTGGGCACTGGTTTGGGGGGGGGAGTACAAGCAGCAGCTGGAGTCGGGGGGGGCTTACAAAACCCCCTTCTGCCTGGAGGACGAATCCAAAATCTTCGCGTCAAATAGGACCCGAGAGTCCTCTGAGAGGCCAGATGGTAAGTATAAGTATAGGCGAGTGGCTACGTAGAAGTATTGAATTTTGCGAGGTTGGCTCCACTTCGCGAGGTAGTTCCCTTTTTTCTGATCGAAATCGATCGATCCTGGCTAGAAGGAGAAGTAGCGAGGTCTTTAGTAGCGGTCGATAGAACGGCGGCCTTTCGCCAGACGATCGATTGCAAGCCTTGTGCACCTCTCCAAATGGCCCGCAGCTGATCGGCTTTCCACTATCTGACAACTGCCCTTGTCGCCTCCATCGCTCTCGCGAGGACTGCTTTAGTCCCCACCCATTGAATGATCGAATAAAGTAAATCTCCCAAAGAAGCCGCCGCGCTCGTCGCGTTGCTCACTCACCATCTGGTCCTTGTTGATATCGGATTTGGGCTACCTGCAGCTGGACGTGCGGAACCAGCAGGTTGTCGCAGAACCATTCGTGGGCACGCCGCCGGAGGTGTTCCGCGACCACCCCGGCTTCGTGCTGGACTTCGCACGGAAGGCCGGAAACCGAATCTTTGGAGGTGGTGGCCAAACGCAAACCGGTAGTAAAAGTAATACACAAACCAGCAGGCCAGTCGTGCTGCACTGGAACGGCTTCTGGAAGACGAATCTGTACCGCGTGTACCTCGAGCTCACGCACCAGCCGCTTGGGCGGCAAACATACTGGCAAAACCAGCACGGCGTTATTGGGGCCGCAGCACCTGGACCTTCGCTAACGACAGCGCTCGGCGCCTTGATGCCGCCAGAACTTCTGCTTGGGACCGCTGCTTCAACACCAAGATCGCTTGAGGCATACGCGCAACTCAATGGGGCTGGCGGAGTAAAACCGCTCTCCGGAGCGTCTGAACTGGCTTCCGCAACAGCAAGCAGCTCGTCCCGCTCGTCCATCTCGATGCCGGATTTCGCCCGCGCGAGCATCTCGCAGGATTGGGATCCGGATGCCCCGACCTATTTATTTCTCGGAGGCCGATTGAGCTTTGCGATTTCAACCTCGGGACAGGCCGCGTACCTCTCGTTTCTGCTTCTACTCCTCATAAGAGTCTGCCTGGGTTGCGGTTCTTTATTTAGGGAGACGAGGGAAATACGAATAAGATCGATGAAAGGAAGTAGTGGCGGCGACCTGGAGGAAGACACGGCGAGCATGCTCGAGCTGGAGACCGTCGTCGGAAGTAGAGAAGCCGGAAAGATGAATGCCGCTGCAACGAGCGCGGAAGAGCAGAAACTTCCTACAAGAGCAGGAGCGCAGGAGGAACAATTGGCAGCGGGAGGGCTTCCTACAAGTCGTGGGGTCGTATCCGCAGAAGCACCGCAGCCGCCACTTCCCCCACTCCGTCCCAAGCTCCTGCGGCGCCTGACCGTTTTTGTCTTTGCGATTTTTGTCGTCACCTCCCTGCACTTGGTGTACGAGGCGAACTGGCTTTTTCTGGATTCGCTTCGCATGACCCAGTTCTCGAGCCTCGGGAAAAGCGGGAAAAAACGGTTTGGGGGGTTCCTCATGCTCTGGCTGGACCGCATGCCGGCCCTGTTTCCGCTGCTTTTGAGCGCGGTGGCATACGAAAGCCTATGGACCTGGATGAAACGAGAAAAACTGCTTGTGTGGTAGCCAGTTCAATTTTCGATTGCTGAGTTTGTTCGATTGCTGAGTTGACATCGGAGAAGCAGCTGTATCGAACATTGAGAACCACGCTAAGACCCGGAAGCTGTCCCCCGTCGAAGAAGACAGAGAGCACGAAGAAGACAGAGGCACGGAAATCAAGCGTTGATTTCGGATGTAGAAGTACGTTGGTGAAGTGAACTGCTTGTAGAACTCGTCGCCCGCGCCCTCCATATACAAGTGAGAAATTCTATCGATATCGTCTGCCCCGCTTCGGGTCGCGATCGGTCTGTCTTTTTGTCGTGCTGATGTGAGACGAGGCGGAGCGGAGTGGAGGAGAGATCAAAGCACAAGAAAGAGTAACGCAGGGAGATGGAAGTAGAACGCCCTATTTCTCACGGTCGCAGCCGTGGTCGTCACCCTAGCGGAACTCCAGAATGCGATGGAATTTAATACAAGAAATCAATCACAATCAAAAATGTGAATGGAAAAAATCGCAGCGCTGGCAGAGTCGTTCTCGAGTGCTGCTACCACCTCTCCCCGATAACACTTGTTTCACCATGGGTTGGGTTGGTGCACTGACTTTCACAAGAAGAATGATACCCTACCTAGGTAGTCATGTTCAGCACAAATATGGTATCGACGTACTGACCCACGACCTACCTGGCCCTGGCGCGGCCTACCTGGTCCTGGACCTGGTGGCTGGCCGCGACCTTTGTCGACGCGAGCGACGAGGATGCTCTTCGTGTTTTCAAGATCCTGATCGAGAGCGCGATCCTCTTCCTCGGGGTTTTTAGCGGCAGCCTTTGTTTTCTGATCTTGCTGCAGTTCAGCACAAATATGGTATGGACGTACCCACCCATGAGCATGACCTACCTGGCCTTGGGGCTGGCCGCGACCTTTGTCGACGAGAGCGACGAGGATGCTCTTCGTGCTTTCACGATCCTGATCGAGGGCGCGATCCTCGGGATTTTTAGCGGCAGCCTTTTTGTTCTGATCGTGTTGCTGAAGGCGGGGCCCATAAATACACTCTTCCAGAACGCTTTCAGAAGCGTTTTCGCGCAGACCTGGGACGAGTACGTGATCACGCGCCCAGCCGCACAGGAGAAGCATGCGGAGTCCAGCTTACCGCATTCGCCGCCGCCGTGGATGACAGCCGACTGGCGGACGAACTTCTGGAGCTACTTCGAGCGCTTCTACGACGCAGAAGAGTACGTGATCACGCGCCCAGCCGCACAGGAGCAGCATGCGCATGCGGAGTTCAGCAACTTCGGGATGTGGCGGACGAACTTCTGGAGCTACGTCGAGCGCTTCTACGACGGAGAGAAGCAGCTGTATTGCGACCAAAATCCGGACCTGGTAGAAGGCGCTGGCATTCAGCGCAGCAGATCCATCCACCGACTTCTAGACGCTGAGGCTCAGGGCGATGCGCGCGCGGAGCGCCGCTTTCTAAAATATGTTCTTGCGAAGTGCTACCCGGAGCGGTACTTTCACGAGCTCTTTGACATTGACGCCACCGGAGTTGGGGAAGTTTTTAATGCTCTTTTGCTCCGCGAGCTGCGGCTGCGTCCGCAGCATTCATCCAATTGCCCCTGCACGAGGTCGTGGAAAGTGCATGCCACACAGTGCAGGTGGGCCAGGGCGCGGATGATGGGCCACAATTCCCGTCTCCTCGCGACGCTGTGGACAACAGAGCTTTCTACGTCTACCGAGGTCGAGGAAAATTTCGAATATTACGACTGCAGCAACGAAGACGACCCCGATGAAGCACACAGTGTACGCTTTCGCGGGGATAACTGCGAGATGGTGCAGCTTCGGTTTACGGATGCTGGTGGGGAGCCGATTTTGCCCGGAGCAGGTACTCTCGCAGCGTCACGACAAGCAGTGCGGTTGCTGCGGGCGGACGGCTTCGACAAGCTGGTGCGGGCGAACGGGGCAGACAAGCAGCTCCTGAAGGCGCTTCTGATTGATGAATTGACGAAACTACCACAAGAACCACACCAGCAGCTGCGACACGACTTCCTCGCCGTTTCCGCAAGGCACCTGGCACAGATCCGCGCTGCGGCCGCGACACATGATGGTGGCCGCGAGCAGCAGCGGAAGTGTTCTCCTCCAGCAGTCGCCGCCGGGGAGCCGCCCTTGCTCCGCAGGCTTTTGCGGACGTCGGTCCGAACGCGGGCCGCAGACAAGGAGCTGACGAAGCAGAATCGGAGAGATCAGCTGATCGACCCGCACCATCTTGCAAGCCCATCCTTTTACGAAAGAAGACGAGCAGTCGAAACGTACATGCAACGTTGTGGCAGAGAATCTCCACTCTACGATAGGAGTTGCGCTTCGCGGCTCCTGTATGATACAGAAGCAGACCCGAGCAGAAGATCACCTTCGCTGTTCGAGATATGGCTCGATGCCGCTGGAGACTTCCGCGTATTTATCGACGGGGAAGCAGCTGGCGACTTGCGACATTTACAACCAGACCCCTACGCAATCGACGGTCTGGACGAATGCGCTCTCCTTGAGCACGAATATTGGACGTGCTGTCCCGAAGCTGTCGACAAGTCCTTGCAGAAAGGTTCCGTCGGGGAGTACTTCAGCAGGAAACTCTTTTGGTTCCCTGGTGTGGGTATGTGCCAGGGCCTGTTGCTGCGCGTCTCTCCCTACATGCAGCCTGAGGAAGCGCAAGTTGCATTCGACATCTACGATCGATGGGCCCTCTCTTCGTACGGTTTCGTCGACGATGGCGATTTCATCGCGCCTGACGAAGAGAAGAGCCGTCTGGAAAGCCACCTGCGCAGATATTACCCCACGGGACAGGGCATCGTGACAGCCGGGAAGCTCAACATCGAGAATCACCTGCGCTTCTGGGCGAGTTTGAAAACCCCTGCCGAACGTTTCCTCGTCGGGCTTTTAAACGAGCAGTTTGGTCCCCTCTCGGAAGAGGAATTCCGTGCGAACGGAGCGCTTTTGACGGAATTGCGTGCAGAGCTTCCCAGCGAATTCCTAGCCGCCCAGTACGCAGGCATCCCTGCGTTTCACTCGTGTGTGACGTGCGACTGGGCTGACGAGAACTCTGAAGATGGGAGCGTGAGCCCTGGTAGCTCCAGGAGCACCAATAGCCGAGCAGATTCCACCGGCGGCATCAACGCGGTTCGCCACGAGTATGTCGATGTGCATGAACAAGATGTGGTCACCGTGCGCGTCATGTTCGATGAAGCGAAGAAGTTTTCTTTTTCAACGTCAGGGGATGAACGTGACTCACTTAATCGTCAACAATATCTATATCACTATAATAATGTCCACCGCGACCGTGACGCTGACCTTTGGCCAATTTACCTGTTGTTCTGCAGCAGAAGCCCGGGCCTCGATGCAGAGACGCGCAGATGGCTGGTGGGAGGACCGAGAGCGGGATCGGTGGTGGCGGGCGATTGGACCAAAAGTATAAACGTTAAACTGTTAATACACCAAGTACTGTCATCTAACCGTTAGATAAAAGTGATTGGACCAAGTAAGAATGTATTGGTGGCGGTGGATTGGACAATCAATCTTTCGAGGCGGGGCATTTGTGGTAAATTCGAAACCCCGCGAACGGATAGTTTGTAATAGCTGGGTAAATCATCATCATCATCATCCAAGTAGCGTTGGGGTCGGTCCCTGTACGATTCGGACTGAAGTAAATTTTTTATGAAAAAACGCTACTTTCAGACTGTAATAAATGATCATCAGAAAAAGAACTGGGAGGACAGGGGCAATGAGGACGAGGGAAGCACCTTTTTAGTCGCTTGACGAGTCAAATTTTGGCAAAATACTACTTCCGCAACGGGCATAGAATGACATGAAGCTGAACCTGCTGGCGCTTAACTGGATGCTACTCGAGTGCAGCGCGGTATTTTTATCTGCCTTGTTCTTCAATCGATCCGTGTCGTTTGCCCCGTTCTTGCACGACCGCCTTGTTTCGCATCCGGCGAAAATTTTGAATTGATAATTGAGTTCGTGGCTTCCGATGTCGTGCTCAACATACTTACAAGGACTGCGCTTGCCCTTTCTTCATTCATGCTCATCACCTTCAGCTCCTACCGGTAGTAGAACTAGAAAAATCACGAAGAAAGATGTCTCGTTCTCCTCGTGGTCGTGGTCCGCGGGCGCCCTCTCGTTCTCCTCGTCCACGGTCGCCCTCTCGTTCCCCTCGTCCTCCGCGGACTCGTCTCGAAGGCTTCTACCAGACCACCACTTTCCTGTTTCTTCTCACTTCCCTCGTGAAGGTGTTTTTCATCACACCCTCGCGAGCGCCGGCGGAGATTCTAACTTCCAAAATCACCGCAGACGTTGCGGTGAAGAGAAGCGCGGAGCTGCGAGCCGAAGCGGACGCAAGAACTGGTGAGGTTATTGAGCAAGTTGCAGGTGGAAAACAAGCTGTTCCGCATTTTTCCCTCTCCGGTCTCGTCGATGCGCACACTGGCACGACCTCGCAGTTCGGCTCGTACTACTCCACGGACTTCGAAGTGCACCGAAACTGGCTGGCGATAACCTCCATGTTGCCGCTAAAGGCTTGGTACTGGGAAAAAACTTCCGAGTGGACGCTCGACTACCCGCCGGCATTTGCCTACTTCGAGTCAGGGGTTGCGGCCGTGATGAAGGGATTGTGCTCAGTGCTTGGTAGTGATGGGAATTTCTGCAGCCGAAGTTTGCTCCCAGCCCTCGAGGTCGAGAACCAGAACTTCAACTCCTTCGGCTTTTACGCCTTCCACCGCCTCACCGTCATTTTCACTGACCTTTTTCTCGTGTTCGCGGTGCGGAAGTGGCTGGCTGGCTCGACGTCGCAGCGGCATCTACTCCGCGTACCGTTCGCGACATTCTTCGTCGTGATGAATGCCGGTTTGTTGATCGTCGACCACATGCACTTCCAGTATAATGGGCTGCTTCTCGGACTGCTCTTCCTCTCCGCCCACCGCATCTCGAAGGGGAACAACCGGCAAGGCGCGGCGATTTTTACAGTGATCTTCAACATGAAGCACATCTTCCTGTACGTGGCGCCGGTGTTCTTCTTGGTTCTGCTGGAGAGGGAGTGCTTCGTCGTGGAGGGCGGTGGAAGTAAAAGTTACAGAGGTAGAAATGAAGGCTCATCGTCCTCTGCCGGTCCGCCAGAAGATGCTGGAGGTAAGGGAAGGAAAAACGTTGAGAAGAAACCAAGAGCAAGGTTTTCGCTGTTTCGTTTTCTCCGGCTCGGGGTGCTGGTGCTTGCGACAACCGCCCTCGTCTGGGTCCCGGTGACGCTGTACCCGGCGCTGGAGCGGCAGTTGGAGGGAATCGCGGCGGTGAAGCAGAGTACGATAAACCTACCGTGGGCGCTGCGGTGGGTTTTGTCGGGTGGCAAAGCGGCAGAAGTGATCGAGCCGCGGGTGCTGGCGGCGTCGGAACTGCGAGGAGGTCCTCCTACTAGTGCTGCTGCTGCATCCAGAACATCTTCATCGTCGTCCCCTACAACAACATTTTCCGACAAGTACGTGTTGCTTTCCACGTTCATCGAAACGGTATCGGCGCAGGTGGCTGGCGCTGTCGGAGCACCCAATCCATTAGCGTTAGCTGCGAGCAGCGCTTCTGCAGCACAAGGAGGTCCTTTGCTCAACCTCCCCCTCCTTCTGAGAGACACGCTCAACGAGTGCAGACAAATTTTTGGTAGGCTTTTTCCATTCGGGCGAGGGCTTACGCACGCGTACTGGGCACCAAATATCTGGGCCCTGTACAACTTCGCGGATCGAGTGTTGGCGAAGTTGACGAGGTGGAATAAAAGCACTTCTGGTACAGAAGAAGACAGAAGCGGCGGTACTCCTAGTAGCACGAGCGGCCTGGTGGAAACCTACCAGTCGTCCGTGCTGCCGACGATCACGCCCGGGATATGCTTACTGCTCACAATCGCGCTGTATGCAGCGATATTTGGCTGGCTATTTTCGTCTCCGCGGGGAGCAAGAAGATCAGGCACTAAATCGAGTTCGGAGCTGCTGTTCTACCTCGCCATGGGCAGCGCCGTCACCTTCCAGGTAGGGTGGCACGTGCACGAAAAGGCGATTTTGATGGTGACGCTGCCGCTGCAGCTCTACGTTCATCTGCGGTTGGTATGGAAAGTCCAGCTGTGAAGTAAACAACTATGAAGGGGTATCTAGGGTGGGTCTTGCGTATTTGTAGGGACACACATCGGTGGAAGCCTACCCCACACTGAGGCCGCACGAGACGAGTCGGCGTCGTAGAAAGTTACCCAGACAAGAACGCAGTCTGGTTTCGGGGTACCAGATTCATTTTGCACCGCCAAAACATACCATCGACGCCGCCGCCCGGACCTACTTACTTCATTTCATAGTTCATCGGCACTTCACAGTTGGGCAGGCCATAGCTGGCGGAGATGAGGAATAAAAAGGAAGACGACCTCGTGAGCATCGCGAGGCGACGGAGAGCAATCAAAGAAAAATTTGCGGCGGAACAGTTGAAGGTGAATACCAGCGGTGCGAGGGGTGGCGGCGGGAAAAGCTCGAGTTCGAGAGAGCGCAGTAAGGAGAGTGGTCAGAACTCCCCGAGGTCCCATTCCCGGAACTACCACGACGGCGCGAACCACAAGAGCCGCGGCGTATGGTGGGACCATCGGTGGTATTGAGAAGCAAGTAGTTTATGGCGTGGTGGGTGAAATCTTGGGGGGGTCGTCGGGGTGCCCTTTTCTGGTTGCCCGCTGAAGAAGAGGTCTCCGGTAGGAGCGCAAGCGGGTTAGGCTTTGTTTTCGCAACGGGTAGGAATGGAACTTTTGCACCCCAGAGCTGACGACCAATACCAATCGTCTTCCGAAGTGCCCTCTTTTGCCCTGCTTTTCATGGACCAAGTCCTGCTTTCATCATTGTTCTACTTTCTTCGCCAGTCTCTCTTCCTTTCATGTTCATCTTTCCAGCTGCCTACTATACCATCGCTGCTCCCTGCATACGCCCTGTCTCCGACCTCCCGGCACACGCCCACGAATCGGCATCGGGAGCACCACGCGCGATCCGTCGAGCTCGAGCGGCTGGCGCAAATGAAAAGCCAGCAGCTTCGCGAACTCGACTTCGAAGAACACGAGATTTGGATTTCATCGTCCAACACTTCTTCATCAATAATTTTCCTCGACGCCTACTCCTTGCTGCACGCGACAGCAACGGTCTCCGTGATGCCGCTCATCCCTTCCAGTACGCACCCGCTCTGTTCCCTGTCGAAGTTTTTCTTGTTTCTCTCCCTGCATCTAGCGGAGCAGCTGTATCTTGAATCTGTCATCGACGACGGGGAAGAAATTGTAATAGCGGGGGCGAGAGGTGGGGCGGGAGAACGGCGGTGGTGGTACGTCGGCAGGAAGAAGAAGATTAAGCATCTGCTGCTGGCGGTGGTAACGTTTTTCGGGGTATATCAGGAGCTACCTTGGTTGAACGGAGTTTTGCTGGGAGAGAAGTGGGTCTTTGTGCCATTGATGCTCATGAGCGTCGTGAACGCTGCAGTGGTGATTGGGTGCGTGGGGATATTACTGAAAGAGTTCCCGAGATTCCATCGCGTCGGACGCTGATTGTAGGCACATGAGAATGAAGGCCGCGCATTGCTCGGTTTTGGTGCTAGTAGAACGCAGGAAATTCAAATGGTATCTCGAGACACAAATTGCTCGGCTTGTGCTGAGCAGTTCTTGTGACTTCCAATACTATGCTGGAAGAAGAAGTGAGGAAACTGCGGTCGCTGCAGCACGAAGGAAAAGTACCTTAGATTTAGAAACTCAGCGAAGGAGGACTCACCGCACTAGGTATTCATCGAACGAGCGTGAGGAGGAGTCGACGTAGTTGACCGTCGAGATAGCAGAGGGAAAAACGAAGCCCAGCACCCCAAAGCCGATCACTTTTTCGGATGTCGTGAGAGAAGCATCGAAAATCGCAGACACCGAAGAGTAGTGGTCTGAGTACACACTAACTGACTCCAGCTTTAATACATTCTGTTCAACTCCTGCTGCATTCTCCGAATGGCTTCTAGTTGGCTTCGGACCGCCGCGATCGCATGTAGTGCGAGAGGATTGAATCAGACGATGTCCATATCGTTTGACGAAGCACGCCGGTCAACAAACGCTTGACCAGGAACACCAGGACGATGTCGTTTGACCAGGAGCATTTTCTCGCCCCGGCGGAGTCCTCTTCGGATGACGACCTGGGACCAGGAGGTGCGGACGACGGGATCGCGGACGAATTCTCGGAGGAATTTCGTTCCTGCTCGGTCGGCGACGAGTACGAGGCGAACTTCGCGTCAATACCTCATCCAGAAGACCGCTCCTATCACCTCCCACCAATCGGGTACGCAGCTCCTTCCGCCCAGTTAGCATACAACCGCGGAGCTTCTACGCGGTCGTACAACTGGGCGGACGGAGCGGCGGCGCCGAGCAGCAGCCCGCCAGTGGTGCAGGTGGTCGCGCCAGCGACGGCAGGTCTTCATCTGGAGTCACCCGTCGGAACAGTTCGCAGCGCCAGCAGATACGAAGACCGCGAGTCTGACCACAGGGGGAGGCACGCGCGCCACATCAATCGCAATCACGGCGGGGCGTTGGAGCTGACGCCACAGATGGGCTCTTCACTGGGAGGCACGCCGGGCTTGCTGACGCCGGGTTTACTACCTCCGCGAACACCGACAGAAGAAGTTTTTCCGAGTACTCCCGGATCACATTCGCATCGGATAATACTGCCCCGGGAAATAGGGGACCAGTCGCTCAGTGTGCGGGACCAAAGTCCCATCATACGGCGACCGCGGCGTCGGCGGGAGCATCCTAGCGCGACATCAAATCCAATTCCGCCGACGCACGCACCGACGCAGGAGCAACAAATTCTCGCACAGCGCTATTGTGATCACTACGGCCGCAAGGTCGTCGTGAAAAGCGGGCGCTGTCAGAGAAACTACACAGGTGTTGGGGGCGGGGGAAGTAGTTCCTCGTCGTCGTCCACCTGCTCCGGCCCCGGGGGTGGACGACCCTCGTCAGCTGCAAAAAAGGCGAACCGCGAAGATTACAAGATCAAAAGGACGAGGAGGTGGGGGGCAGATGAGAATTCGGTACATCATGACGACCTCCGACACTTCGATACGTCGAGAAAAAGCAGCACGCGAACGACTCCTGCTCCTGTTCACCAATCGTCGAACAACTTTCTGTTTTACAACGAGGAGGCGGACGAGGACTTGCTGTCCGGCTCGGGTTCACGAGGTTCGCGAGGAGGTTCAGAGCAAGACCTAGGTCGAACGCGATCAAATCAGGACCCGCCGTTCCTGTTCAGCGAGCGCGATGAGGACGACGAGGAGGAGGAGGAAGAAGAGGAGAGACCGAAGTCGAAGAAGCGCGCCTCGTCGAAAAGAGGGAGCAGGAAGGGGGCGGACCAGTCGAAGGGTTCGTCCGGGTCCAAGAAAGAGAAAGCCACCTCGTCCGACGCCGGATCGTCCTCGTCATCGTCGCACAAGAGCGGCGGAAAGGACAAAAACAAGGGCAAAGGCAAGAGCGGCGTGCAGCACGACACAATTCTCGACCCCCACGAAAAGGGCACGACGAAAGTGGAGCACTTCAAGGGGCGGAAAGAGGACGTCCTGAAGGATTAGGGTTTGAAAAAAAAAATGCATTGAAGATATACACGCATCTTTACACAACGACTGTCCGCTCTTGGTTTCATCTGGACCGTTTTGGGCATCTTTTTGGCCGATTGTCGTGCTGCCGCCACGAAGGCCCTGAAGTGCCAGTACCCGTGGTGGTACAGTGCAGCGGCTCAGACTCCGCTACCCAAGTTGCTCCCGCCCGACAGGGTTCTGCCTGCTCGCTTCCTCCCTTTATTTCCCGGTGCCCCGACACCCTTCCCCCCCGATGCCCCGACGCGCGAGCCGAAGGCTTCGCGTCCGGCATCTTCGAGCGCCATGCATCCTAGAGCATCGATCGGGTCGCTCTCGCTCGTGGTGTCATCTCAGACTTTTAACACAAGAAGCAAGATGTTGTTAATCCATACAATGCGTTGCTTTGATCATCTGTAAAGTGAGGTGGCGAAGACGCACCCGGGATACACCCTTACCGTGGCGTTCAAACCGGACTTCAAGCCGGATCCTGAGCATCCCTTTACCGTTCACGACGTCGAGAAGGCCTTCAATCACGCGCTTGAGAAGATCGGGATTGAGGCCGAGGCGGAGGCCGACGAAGTGGGGAAGGACGAAGTAGGGGACGAAGATGATGAGGACAAAAACACGAGGAAGTTCCACGTGACGCTAATAGAGCCGGGAGCGAAGAAAGACCCGACCCAGCGAATGAGCAAGCAGCAAGACCTACAGGTCTACGTCGTCATAGACGAACAAAGCGGGGACAAAGAATGGATGGACGAAATCGTCTCGGAGTACTTGTTGTAGTTCTTGTTCTATGCATTATACTGCTTTGCAGATTTGTAATCTATCGTGTAGTTCCACACCCTCAATCGACCAAGGCGTTTTTAGACAATTATTTAAATTTGCATCTCTCGGCTGTGGTGCTTCACAGGCGTCTGGGCGCGATGAACGGCGTTGCGCACTGCAAAATCAGCGAGTCGGCGATTCCCTCACAGGGAAGTCCCGGCGGCGACGCAGGCTCGCCAGGTAGTATTTTGAAGTTGAAGTTTTGAACTCACACTTATCCTTGATCTCCTCTTCTACTTAGAAAGTGGACGGGGCCTCCACCTGACCTTCTAACTTTTTTTTGTTGGTTGTAGTCTTTCGGATCATCGGAGCCTTGTCGGACCCTACCTCCTCAGGTCATGCCGATTCGGACGACAGCCACGACGGGTCCAGCACGTTCGACGAGGCGGCGAAGGGCAAAGGGAAGGGCGGCAAGAAGGGTAAGGGAAAAGGCGGCAAGGACGGGGGAGATGGCGGAGAAGGGAAGGGCGGTGGTGATGGTGGTGGCGGGAAGAAGGGAATGATAATCGGAGTCGTCGTTCTGGTGGTCATTTTGATAATCGTAGGCGTAGCCGTCGCCCTCTCCGGCGGGGACGATGAAGACGAAGAGGAGGGAAAAGTAGACGAAACAGTCAAGAAAGAGCAGGAGGCGGCCGACAAGGAGGCAGAGGCAGCGCCGCCGCCCCCGAGCACGGACATGGGACCGGCGGGGTCTGACGTCACCATCCAGGCTGCCGAGGCCGCGGCGCGGGAGGCCTGCGGACTGGACGAAATTCGGATCCCCGGAGAAACCACCAAGGTGTCCAACGCACATGTTAAGGACAGTCTACAGAAGTGTGCAAGAACACTCTACAGAAGCTCAACAATCCGTCGATAGATAGTAGCCAATGAATGGCTTTGGCTCGGGGGAATGGAATAAGAAAATAAGAACAGACGGACCTAAGTTAGTGACTAGGCTTCCAATTTTTCAAGTCGCGAAATAAACTTGATGTTGATCGCGCCCTCTCACTCTCACTCTCTGATCGCGACGCATGTTGAGCTTGTGGGTTCTTGTAAAAAGGAGCTCGCACTAGTGTTCGAGAGAACAGCGGAGAACAAACTATTTCCGATTAAAGGCCCCCTCCCGAAGGGAAAGCGCTGGGCGACCAAGTGCAAAATCGACGGACAGCGAGAATCCGAGGATGCGGCCGGCTTTCTGATAAATCGATAAAAACGAAGCTCGCAGCGACCAACGTGCACGCAGCGGCGGAGGGTATGCAAGTGAAACATGTCCATGTCCACGAAATCAGCCATATTTTTCAGGTTCTTTGCGTCCGGCTTTGGGTCCGTGGTTGAGGTCTAAACCAAGACTCAAACACGAACCCAAACCCAGACTCAAAGATTTGGCCAAAAACGAAAAGTGTGACATGTTTCCTAGTCGGGGGAAGCTCAGACAAAAAGTGTGACATGTTTCCTAGTCGGGGGAAGCTTCCGATCCGTTTTTTTTCGGTCAGAGTCCATATACCGATGCGGGGAGGCGCTCGAACCGTGCGTGAGTCTGGCTCGTCGCCAGACTCAAACATGGACTCAGACCAACGTGCTCGCGGAGTCCAAACATCGACGCAAACAAAGACGTAAAAAATTCAAGCACATCAAGTTCGGCTTCATCGTCCACGTTGGTCGCTGCGAGCTTCGTTTTTATCGAAACAGGTGGACACTGGTGATAGCGACGAGCCCGACGACGACGCGGCACTGTCCCGGAACGAAGAGGTGCGAGGAACTACGATTGGTAGCCGAGACGAGGTGCGGCAAGAGCAAGCGAAATTTCAACGGACGAACAGGAAGAGGAGTCGAAAGCGAGCGCGAGTGCAGGAAGAAAACGCGGACGGCGCGGAGCAGGAAGAAAACGCGTTCGACCATGAGGGCGCAAAAAGTCCGCACAAGAATTTCCTCCCCTCCTCCGAAAATGCTCCCGGACTAGAGAACTACGACGAGAACGCTTTCTTCGACGACTCCACGTCTACAGACGATTCAGGTGCGCAGTCGTTCCTGCAAACAACTCCCGGGGGCGTGCAGAAGATCAAGAACAAGAAGAAACTAAGTTTCCATCAGTGGCTGCAGACGTCGCTTCTTCAGCTCCTCCATGACGCGAAGGGGAAGAGAAGAAAGACGCGTCAAACCCCATCAAGAACAACAAGCGCTGCAGAAATAAACGGCGAACCTCCGGAACGCGTCGGCGCGGGAATGGCGAGCACCCTTCTAGAGAAAACCGGGACCAGCATGTCGACGAGGAAGATGGCAGCCCGCGCACGGGCGCGACATAGCAGGGCGAGAAAAAGAGTACAGCAACTGGGTGTGGGTCTGGGAAGCGGGAAGACTAGGAACGTGGACGAGGAATCGGATGCCAAATTCAGCTTCGTGGAGAAGGAAGAACTGCGGGAAAAGGAGGAACTGCGGGAAAAGGAGGAACTGAGGGCCGCAAAAGCAGAATTGCAGGCAGCGAAAAAAGAACTGCGGGCCGCGCGGGAACAAGCGGCCAGAGAAGCTCGGGCACCGCCTGATACTGGTGGCGCCAAGAAGTCTGGTGCTGCTGGTGCTGCAAAACCACCAACTGGTGGCGCCAAGATGTCTGATGCTGCTCCACCTGCTGCTGCAGCAAAACCACCGACTGGTGACGCAAAACCCCCCACGGGCGGCGGGCAGACAGCAGCAGCTGGGCCTGGGACAGACGCGGCGGCGGGGGGAACGGGCAATGCTGCAAAGAAGGCAGCAGCGGAAGCTGATAAAAAACTTCAAGAAGCGAAAGACAAAGCGGCAGATAACGAGCAAAAACGGGACGACGACAACAAAGTAAAGGCGGCCGCCAAAAATGCAGAAAATGCCATTCAGGACGCGGAAGAGCAAGAGAATGAAAAAAAAGCTGCCGACAGCGGCGAAGCCGAACCCTCCACTAAAACAAATCTTCGGGGTGGCAACCCACCCACGACCACGAAGGCGCCGGGTGGTGAGGAGAGTCCCCCAGCCCCGGGCGAGACCCCCGCAGGAGAGGAAGGCGCGGAAGCCAGCACCCCCGCCGCGCAAGGCGGTCCTGAGTGCAGCGACACCGTGACGAAGCGGATGCACGCGTACCTGGACACAATTCCGGAACCCGGAGCCGACAGCAATCAGTTGGCCCCGCCCGCAAAGGCGGTTTGCCGGCTGACCTTCTTGCTGGGGGGCGGAAAGCAGCACTTCCGCGCACAGATGTATGTGCTGGACGATATGGCGAGCTTTGCGACTTAATAATTTCGAAAAACTATAAAAAAATCATATATAATCTGGTTGGTTGGTTGGTTTTCAGAACGCAATTTTAGGGTGGATTTAAACTTTATGTTAGGGGTTGGGCCCACCTCTCGCCCACCTCCTCCGCCACCCCTAACTCGCTTAAGATCTCCCGTATGCGTTTTGCCAGGATTTGCAGATAGCCGGCGCGCTATTGGCTGCACGTCAGACACATGCTGTCCCGCTCTTCAGGTAGACCCTACGCAGTCCTTCTCGCCAGTGAGCATATAGCTTCCACCGTTGAGTTTGCCAATGGACCACGTAAAGTCTGAACTTACCCGTTGGGTAGTTCTACGTCTTTCTTTCTCGCTTTACGTTGGCTGCCTTCAGCCTGTACATCGCTGGCATCGTCCTCGCCCTGCTTTCTTACCTCTTGAGATCCTGGGGCGAGCTTAGGAAGAACATCGTCGATTTGTATACAGCATCATGACCAATTGATCTCTTCCAGCACAAAAAAAAATCATATATAATCTTCACCCGAACAGTGCGGAGCAGGGCAGCGGCAGCTTTCCTGGCCAAGGAAGTTTGGCATCCGTGTAGGCCTCTCGGCCGAAGCGGAATCTAGCGATGGGGCCAGGTGCAGACAAGTGACTTCTTTTGTAGGCATGCCCGAGGGGCTTCGCGGAGGGTCTGCCCCATCCCTCCTCTCGACCCCCCTGCTCGATTCTCGCGCGGTGTTCAGCGGCAGAAAAACATCGGCCGCCCGGTCGAAATGTCCTCCGCCACCCTCACTTGTTGGCTTTTTTTAAGTTTTGGGAAATTAAGTCGCAAAGCTCGTCATAGAGGAACATGTGAGCTGGCAACCCCCGACGGAGCAGGGTAGCAGCAGCTTTCTGGAGTCCTCCTTTTTGGAGACGGAGCACGTGCAACGGTCACAGCGAAACAAAGGAACGCGAAGAATGAATGCCGTGCACAATCGGGTTTGGGAAGGGTATGGGAAAACTACGGAGTCGAGGTTGGAAGACCAGTCCTCCGCACTGCAAAAGACGGCGAAGCAAGTTGTCGGTACGTTCTATTGTTGATGTCATGACCACAACACTCAGACGATAATAGAAAAATACGTAGATTTTTGAATCAATGTATGATTCGGTGGTCCAAAATAAAATCGACCCAAAGTATCTGATCGGCCAGTCGGATTGAGATTTTTATTTGCATCAATCGATCCGCGCAGGTCATCAACATGCGTCCACGGAGCGGCACAACCTTCGGGGTCGGGCGAAATTACAGAAACTTCTGCTCCAGAAGCAGGTTGAAGAAGCAGCCGCAGCCGCACAAGAAGATCCTCCAGAAGGAGGAGCAGCCGCAGGAGCAGAAGGAGCAGGCGATGAGAAGTGCGAGGGCGGCCCAAAAATATGGTTGGGGAGCAATTTTTAGCTGCCAGGTGGCTTTATTCGGCGGCTGATCCTGATTGTATGCCTTTTGGTCGGGAGCTGCGAGATCATGCCCATAGCACACCTCCCACCCAACATTGCTAGAGCCCGGGTGTAGGTCCACACTGCAGCTACCCGCTATGCGTCCTCCTCTAGACTGGTCGTCGCAATCCCGATCAAGAATGCCTATGGTGTAGCAAGCCGTGCCTCGTGTTAGCAGCTGAAAAATGATCTTCCCTCGCTTTCACCGCCATCGGAGGAGTGCTGTTCCGAACAGAAGGCGCCGGATGGCGAGGGAAGTGGGCTGGAGGATATGAGAAACATGATCCTCAAGCTGTACGGCTGCCCGGTGCCGGAGTCGAGCGCAGACGCCCCAGCGACGGAGGCAGCAGGAGCGGCCCAAGGGGAGGAAACAAAGCCAGGGGAAGCAGCAACCGATGCGGGTGCAGGCGGCGACACAGCTGGAGCGCCTCCTCCGGGTGGGGGCGGCGACGCAGCGGGAGATGAAGCGCCGAAGTGAGAAGGCGATGTTCGTCGGAGAGGTTGCACGCGGTAGATGTGGCTAGAGTGCCGCGCTCAACCTAATCTCGCATCGCGGAGGAGGTTGTTTCTTTTCTCTGGCATTTCCTTTTTTTCGAGCCTTTGCTCATGTTTTTGCTCACTTAACTTGTTTGGACACGTTGTAGGCACAGCCACAGGCAGTGGACCAGCATAAGATAAGTAACCAACTCACTATCATCGATGGTCCCATCGGTCGACTACACCAGAAATTGATCGATCTTGTCGGAATGGCCAATATACCCAAAAAATGCACGGAACAGGAACAACACCGATCGCGCATCATGAGCACATTCATGACTGTCCTTAAAGAGCTACTGCTACTATTCCAAGAACTACAGAAGCTGCTGCAAAATAGAAAAATCAAATTGTAAAATAGAAACGGTCAATCCGAACAAATTGCATGAACCGTGACCACCCCTCCGTCCCTGTTGAGTTGTAGATGATCTTCGGGTGAAACAATGAATGATTGAAGCAACGAATGCCGCGTTTGATGTACCATTTGTATCAATGTCAGCGTCCTCCGGATAGTATGAATGATGAAAATGAAGCCATGCACTCGTCAAGCTTCATCTTCAAAAAAAAACGCTGATCGGCGATCGCGATGGTTTTGTGGTGGAAGCTGCCGCATTGAGAGTTTGACACTTTGTTTTCCTCACCGGGGGGGGCTAGCGAAGGATCGTCTTCAGATTCAGCTTCAGGTTGCTTTTGGTTCTAGCAGTGCTAGTACCCCCCAGAAATTTAGTCGTCTCTCAAAGAAGAAACAGGACTTATTGGAGCAGCGGCTGCGCCGGCCGAGCTCGGCTACCGAGTAGCCAGCGACAGCGTGCACGCAGCTAGTAGAATTTCACCGATAGGGAGCGTGGGTGAGGACTAGGCTACTATTTCGATTCTTAGTCAAGACTCAGATTTTTATAAAGATCGACGCTCCACGACCTCTGCCGACACGTCGTGCATCACTGATTTTTTAGGAGATCGCGCCCGTCGTAATTTCATTTTGTTCGTTAAATATGCGTCGTGAATAAAGGGCATCGAATATTGATTTCGCCGCGAAGATATCGCTCTAGGAACTGAGACAGCCACTGACACTACATAGTAAGTTGAAGAAACAACGACGTCCTCGCGCTCCAATACATAGGTCCAGAAGAATAGAAGGTGATACTGATTAAGTTTAAGATTACAGGCCTAGGTAATATCATAGGACTGAAATAGCGAGAATCAATGCGCCCAGTATTCTCTGCTTCTAGCCGCGGCTGCGTGCTGAGTCACATGATCGGCAGCGAGAACGACCGCAACGACCACGACAAAGACGAAGACGAAGACTTTCCTCTCGGTCCCGAACAGCGGAGGGCAATAGACGCTCTACCCCCGTTGGACCCAGGCGGACCGACGTTGACGCACCCGAGCGGACTCTGCTTCGTTATGGCCGTAGATTGGACATCTCCCATTCGACAGCCGGGCCTGCTATCACATTGTAGACCGATCAAGTAGTAGTCTGGGACTGTATAATGATCTGGATTTACTTTCGTCTGGGCTGCCCCCGCGGAGAGTAGGTGGAGACGACCGACGGCTTCTGGCTTCCCCATTGATTCGCAGGATCTTCATGATCCATCGCCTGCCTTTCTTGTCTTCCGAATTCTAGAGTGTCACAGATACTGTAAAACAATCTGTAAAAGTAGGCACCAAATCGAAGGCTCGTCTCGATAGCAGCTCGCGGCCTGCTCTCTGTCTAATGTATCTCTATTTCGGACGCAGGAGCCTTGGGAGTTCCCGAACAGATGTCCCATTCGTCCAGGGAATGGGACGAATGGGACGCAGGGCAGAGATGTTGCTGATGTTGAAGGGGAAAGGGAAGGCGGCCGCAAGGACAGCCACAACAAAAATCTTGGTGGTCCCAAAGTAGAGGTGCATCGCGACGATGTTGAGGAGCTCAACCCCGCGCTGCACATCAACATCGACGATAAGGTCGCGCTCGTCCGCCACCGGAGCCGCAGCAAGAATAAAAGCGCAGGAAATGGAATTAAACAGGGCGGGGAAGATATGGTGGATTTCTTGAAACCCGCTCGGCTTCTTCTTTGCGGCTGCCCGCGCGAAGGGAACTACAACCACGTGGACTACTGGCAGTCGTCGAAGCACACGGCGAAGGTGTTTTGCCGTCGTTGCAAGGAAAAAATCGAGAACCACACAACGTGCCGGGAACGATTCGGCCCGTTGCTCCTGCTTTGCAGGCGGACCGCGAAGAAACTGGAAATGGACGCCGTTCTTCGGACTAGTAGCTCTGCTGCCAAGAAAATGCTGGAGTCGGGCGGCGGTTGAGGGGGGCTAGTCGCGCTTACGACGAGCAGGTGGCGGAAAAGAATCTTCATGATGTAGAGTTTATGTTTATTGCTTTTTTTAGATGTTGATCTCCCCACAGTTGGAAGCAGCTTCGTTTTCGGGGTTTGTTGACATTGGTAGTACAACTGTCAGATGTGGAGGGGCCAGCGCGATGAGGATTCCACGTGTAAACAAGGAAGTTATATCGTCAACGTCACGGACTGTATTGATTCCCAAAAAAACGCAAGAGCCTGCCGCTACACCTCGGCCTGTATAAATGCTCAGATACTTTTTACTTTTGAACTCTAAAAAAAATTGGTTCTGGTGTAACAGAGCTGAGCACTCTATAATGGGAGCGATCACGACGATCACTCGGGAATCCCGCGGTACGAAAGTATGAACTGCGCTGGCACAACAGGGGAGTGTACTTTACCGTTTTGTGCCCCTTCTTATGCTGCCATTCACAGCGATGAGGCCGTCGAGGATCTAAGAACACTTCTAGGTAAAACAACAAGGATTCGCTTCGATGGCCCCGCAGCCGCACCACGAGCGCCACTACCGCATCCGGCGCAAGAACTATCTACATACTATCTGTCAGAGACGATCTCCACTACTTCTACGCAATACGGTTGGAGGTCTCTGTGATCGGATCGGTGAGTCATCGGATGAGAAACCGTGGCAATTTTCAGCTTGCCTATGAAGAGCTACTGACTTCATTCCTTCGTGCTGGTACAGGAGAAGCCTCTGCTGCATGAGCACTCCTGCTGCCGTAGACGAGGCGTGCAGAAGTGCTTCTGCAGCAAATCATGAATACTGAAAGCTCGGCGTCCGTGTATCTCTGCAGGCAAAGTTGTCAAAGCTGTTCACCTCGGTCGCCTGGCTGGCAGAACCACTTGAGACGCGCCTCCCCATCCCTACTACAGATCACCGATGGAGGGCGAGTTTCTTGCACACGAACGAGGAGCGGGGAGCCACAGGGACCGGGTTTCAAAGTCTGTTTTGCAGGCAAAAGCTCTCTTCGCCGGTTACGGTTACGAGACCTTCTTCTATAGGTCGTAACCTTGTGCGTTAAGATTGATCATCAGACTATTCACCTCAGTGTCAGTTGTAGATCTCCATCTACGTTTTTTACCACCTCAGCAGTACTTGATAGGTGAAGCAAGTGCAAGCGGGACCGAGCACCACTTCATTTTTTCCCCAACAGCCTCCCCCAGACCCAGACAAAGTCGATCAATCTTCGCTACCTCATCCAAGAATGGCCACCACGTCTCTCGTCGGCACGTTCCGGCGGGCGGGCGATTTGATTCCTGGAGCACACAGCGCGAATGCGAGCAGCTCCCGCATTGAACGCTCTTACCAGCATGCCACCACGCTTCTGCAGGACAGCCCTGTGAAGGATCACGTGAACGCGCTGAACAGTAGCTACCGCGGCGCCAAGCAATCCTTGATCCACCTGAAAAACCTGTTCCCGCTCTCCACCACATCGGAGATCGCCGGTGGCGCTGGTGCGGGCGACCACGTGGCGTCGGAGATCTCGCACCCGCACCTGCACCACATCAGCCCCTTGTCACACAGCGCCCAATTGGTGCGGGATAGACTTGGGGACCATTATGATCATGAAGAGCAGCACTGCTCCGCCGCGACGACGCTTTATCCGCCAGGCGCGGGTGCTGTGACAGGAGAAATTACAACATCCGCCGAGGCGGGGGCGGCTGCAGCTCTTCCTCTAACTGCAGGTGGCGCGCCCCCGATGTTGTCGCCTTCTACGAGCGCTGTGGATAGGCGCGTGGCAAGCCACCTCCAGGAGATTGCAGACGCGCAGGAGCTGGCGGAGAACAAGACGAGGAAAAACTTGCGGGCGAGAAGCGTCGAGATAGCTGCTGGCGGCAAAGCGGCCGATAGGAGAGGGAGAGAAAGGGTTCGTCGAAGTAGTGCTTGGCTTGTGACACATGATACGACAAGACGTGTTGAATCAATCGATTGTACGGGGGCTGACTGATACCTACGTCATCTGGCTACTCCTACTTCAGCTCTTGCATGTGAAAACAACATAATCAGATGGGCGCGGGTCGGCGCAGCACGAGTCTGCTCGATGTGGGCGGGTATGCAACGCACATACCGTGCAGCTACACAGACCCAGGGATTGACGAAGCGGTCGCGCACTTGGAGCGAATGATCGGGCAAAACGTGCATCAGCATCAGGTACCTGCTTTCTTTAGATTTCTTTACCACCTCAGTTCCTCTTGCGCCTCATCAACAATCGATCGAGGACATCAATCATTGTAAACCAAAAACAGGTGTCCGATGACGTGTACCTCGCGATTCGCACCTTATTGGCGGATCGGCCGGAGTGGCGGCAACGGCTTGCGGAGAAGACCTCGTCGGCCATCCTTCGGCAGGCGATTCTGCTATCACAGGCGCCGGGCGCCCGCATGGCGGGAAGCGCGGTGCCTGGGGCCACGCACTTGTGGCGCTGCGCGGCGGCCAACGAAAACGGGTACCTGCCGCTCCGGATCCCGAAATACGCACGGGGGGAAAACAACTTGTACACCAGCGATCACAACTGGCCAGAAGTACTTGCGTTGATTAGTCTATTCTGTCGGCTTATTTCTTGCAACTTCTCGCATCGCCAACCCCGATTCCCCGCCACAGGTCGACCCCGTCCGTGGGCAGCTTTCTCGGTCGAATGTGATCGCCTCTCCTGCCGAGCGCATGCGGTACGACCCGACCAAAACCGCCTCGGTCCGCTACTCCGTGGGGAAAGAAAGACGCGAGGCGAACGAACCGATCAAGTCCAAAAACTCCGACCCCGGCCCTGGGCACTACGGGCAGTTCTCGATTCCGCAGGGCTTGCCATTGACCGTGGGGGAGCAGGTGCTGCTGGGGGCAAACCACACGTTTCAGTTCAAAAGGATCCTGGCGGCTGACCACTGCGTCTTCAAGCACACGTGTGTGCCGGTTTTTTCGTTCCCAAAGTCGCGCAGGACAATCAACGAGGTGCAGCTCGGGAAGTATGCATGCGTCAACGCCAGAAAGACGGACGGTACTTCTACTGAGTGTTGTATGTTTTGTCGTATATTCTTTCAGTTGCTTGGTGCGCATTTGCATCACTCAGTCGAATCTTTAGTAATATGATAGTTCGTGTAGAGTTTATTGCGTTCTCTCGTGAATGGTCCGCGTCTACGCGGTTCTATATTTGCGGTGAGAAAAGGCCGCATTTCTGGTTGTGCTTAGGCCGCGATAAGAAAACATCGGACAAATAAGACTTCGATCATTTTCTTTGATGACTCACTTCTTCAGAGCTGTGTGTCGAAACAAACCTCTTCCTCCATTTTTTCACCACAGCTGGCCCGCTGTCCCCCGGACCGGTATACGAACACTATACGACCTTCCACCCGAAGCAGCAGGTCGTTCTCAACACGAGGCCCGGGCGGGCGAAGAGTCTCCGGCTACTGCAGAAAAAGGAGTAGAAGTAGCGGTTTGGTTGTGGACCAACCGATAATTAACGAATTAGAAGCTGGCGCGAGGACGCAAATTCAAAGACAAATGATAAACCACCTGCGCAGCAGATGCAGCACAAAGACATACGCCGCTTCTCAATCGAGAGCAGAACATTCTTGGTTCGTACCCGGTTTTGGTCGATTCTCAATCACAAACGCAATTGCAAAAAAAATATATCTTTCCATATGTAAACGAGTCCGTGACGAGCTACAACAACGAATTCAAAAGTAGAAAACATTCATAAGCACCTGGGCTTGCCGGCAGGTGGAGAAATACCGGCCATGCCGTTTCTTGCAGCAAATCCGAGACCACAACATTTGACATCATCTCAGGAGTACTCAACGCTGTACATTTCCATTTTGACCATTTACGATTGTAGGTGTACTGCTGGAATTTGCCATTTCTTGACCAAGCTAATAAATAAATAGTGATAGACTGATGGATTCCGATTCGCATGTTCTTTTTCGGTAAAAGTCGTAAGGAAGGAGGGGGGCGTCATCAAACGACGGAGACGGAACCTTTGAAAAAAAAAAAAAATGCGTACTGCAAGAGCTTTCTTACTACTCAAGATGAACGAGAGCAAGCTTTCGGCAGTCAAAGCACAGGCTCTCGTCAGGGGCAAGGGCATCGGCCGGTCTCGTTCGGCCGATGCCGTCGTTTTTTCGCAAGTGAACGAACTGGTGTAGCGCGGTGGTTTTTTCGGACATTGATAGTAAATACTGTTGTTTTTCTGCGCAACCGAGTCAATTCGTTGCAGCATCAGCGCGCGTGCTGGTCTGCTTTGGTGTAACGAAGAGAGGAGCGTCGGCGTAAAGAAGCTATAGTTTGTTGGCGGGCGGGTCGTCGTGGGTACCACGTCACCGCCCGGGCGCGGAGGCGAGGCGCGGCACACACAGTGTGTCGAAACGATTCACCCGTAGGCGTATAAGTCGTCGCGGTATACAAAATAAAACAATCAACAAACAGCCAGGAGCCCAGGCAGCTCTCAGGAAAGTGGCACAGTGCCAATGTGAGGGTAGTCAACCTGGAGAAGAGCCGACAGTGGCTGATGTGTGTCAAGGACAAATCTCTCTCTTTCTCTCGCACAGTTTTTTTCCATGAAAGGCCAATCGCTCCAAACACACAGGTACGCGAAACCTCATTTCTAGTAGGGAAGGGCTCTCTCCGGATGTACACAACTTTTTCAAGCAGAGGTCGGTGAGTTTATTCATTTACAGATTGATTTGAAGAAGCATATTTGTAATCGAAAGAAGCGCCATTGCATAGGTGCCCCACTCAATCCCAGGATGTCTGCCGCCGTGACGCGCCTCAGCAGCCAGCTGAAAATGTCGGAGGTGCAAAACCTCTGCCCCTTCGTCCGGAACTTGCTCAAGACGGGAGGAAGCATGTACTGAAGGACCAGGGGTTCGAGCTGTCTGATATTTTAGGTTTCGGCTTTCCTTTAACTTCAACGTGCGCACCGTAACTGTATAGGCCAGGGGAGGGTTAGCACCCGACCACATAATCTTCAACAATATCGGAACAATACTAAAAAGCAAAAACGCATCAATCAATCTTCCACAGCTCTTCCAACCTGGAGAGCAAGGCTGCCATGTGTCCTGTGGTGTCGCAGTTTCGCGAGAAGGTCGTGATCAAGAACGACCTCGATGCGGGCACGAACACAGACACAGCAGTGCGCGTCCCGAACAAATCCAAGTCTCCCTCCACGTCGAGTACTTCCAGTGGGGCTGTGACCCCCGCGACGACGGCCAGCCGGTCAAGGACCTCGTCGACTTCGGACATGCAGCTCCTGGGAGGTCCTCAGTCGCTTGAGTCTTCGCCCGCCATTCTGAACCCGAGCTCAACAGAGAAATCTTCTTCCTGCGGCGGTTGTCCCTTCATGCACGGAGACACCCAGCTCTCCGCCGAACATCAGAACGCTTTGTTTCAGCCCACGGCGCTGGAAAAGATGATGAAAACGGGGCACATTCCCGAGGACACCCGTCAGATGTGGCTGCGCACCTTCCCCGCGGCGGAGGCGAAGTGCCCGATTTTTCATCGGAAGAAGAGCATGTACGACAAGAAATTCGAGCAGGCGATCCTGAAGCTGCACGAAGAGGGCCGCTACCGGAGCTTCGCGAATCTGCAGCGCGACTGCGGCAACTTCCCAAACGCGGTCTTTCGCCCCCCTGTGGAGGAGCAGCTGGAAAAAACGCAGTCAGAACATCATGACGTCGATTCTCACCCGCTGAACGAAGTGGACCACGAGGAACACGACCACGGTCCGTTGAGCGTGAAGATTTTTTGCTCCAACGACTACCTGGGCATGGGGCAGCACCCTGCGGTGCTGAAGGCCGCACACGTTACGAAGATCAAGTACGGTTAATCGGTCGTCGGGCCAAATGGGGACTTAATAATTTATTCTGAAATATGCTCCAAATATGGACTTTTCCAAGTAGTTGCGGCATCGGCTTGCGCCTCTAGTCTTAATGCAGTGGTGAGCAGAAGCAGCATCGCTATGGCTATCCAACTGCGGATGGCAGTACTCTAGGGTCCAATCAAGTACTTGAGCATGGGGCAGCACCCTAGGGTCCGATGGCTAAAGACGGTTACCGTACAGAGATCTCATCGCTTCTAAGCACGAGGCCCTGAACAAGACGGGCATGGGTGCGGGGGGTACTAGGAACATTTCGGGGACCACCAAGTACCACGTGGAATTAGAGGACGAGTTGCGGGAGCTGCACGCGAGCGAGAAGGCACTGGTGTGCAGCAGCGGGTTCGTGGCCAACGAGGCCTCGCTTCAAGTGTTCGCGAAGCTGTTGCCGGACCTGGTGATGTTTTCGGACGCAGACAACCACGCCTCCATGATCGACGGAATGCGGCAGTCGAAGTGCGAAAGAAAGATCTTCCGCCACAACGACATGGGACACTTAGGGCGATTTATTCTACTTCACTTCGGCAGAGCCCTTCCGAACCCCCCCCCCCC